>PVJI01018944.1:0-32169 GCA_004026765.1 Micronycteris hirsuta
ATTTCTGTGACTTGTTTCTATTCTAGTTGTTGGCTTAGTTTTTGTTTTTTAGGTTCAGTTTTTGATAGCTGTGACTTTGTCATCACTTTACTTTTCATAGTTTTTAATCTTTTTCTTAGATATGTCCCTTTAACATTTCATATAATAAGGACTTGGTGATAATGAGCTCCTTTAACTTTACCTTATCTGGGAAGCACTTCATCTGCCCTTCCATTCTAAATGACAGCTTTGCTGGATAGAGTAATCTAGGTTGTAGTCCTTTATTTTCATGACATGGAATATTTCTTTCCAGTCCCTGCTTGCCTGTAGGGTTTCTTTTGATAAATCAGCTGATAGTTTTATGGAAACTCCTTTGTGGGTAACTATCTCCTTTTCTCTGGCTGCTTTTAAAATTCACTCCTTATCTTTAATCTTGAGTAACTTAAAGGTCATGTGCTTTGGTGTGTTTCTTCTTGGATCCAGCTTCCTTGGTACTCTCTGAATATTCTGGACTTGTATGCCTAGTTCCTTCACCAAGCTGGGGAAGTTGCCCTTCATTATTTTTTCAAATAAGTTTTCAATTTCTTGCTCTCCCTCTTCTCCTTCTGGCTCCTCTGTGATTCGGATGTTGGAATGATTACAGTTGTCCCAAAGGTTCCTCAGCCTCTCCACATTTTTTTGAATTCTTGTTTCTTCATTCTATTCTTAATAAATGTTTATTCTTCCTTCTGTTCCAAATCTTTGATCTGAGTCCTGGTTTCCTTCCCTTCACTGTTGGTTCTCTATACATTTTCCTTTATTTCACTTTCTATAGCCTTCGTTTCTTCCTTCATTTTGTGACCTAGTTCAATCACTTCTGTAAGCATCCTGATTACCAGTGTTTTGAACTTTCCATTTGATAGGAGTCTATCTTCTTGTTGTTTAGTTCTTTTTCTAGAGTTTTGATCTCTTCTTTCATTTTTGCCATATTTCTTTGTCTCAGCACACTGGTTACATTGTAAGGGTAGGAGCCTTACATATTCGCCAGAGTGAGGAACCCTCTTTGCTACACTGTGGTGCTGTGTGTGAGGGAGGGGTCAAAGAAGGAACAAAGACGCTTGCTTGGCTCTTGCCCCACTTTCCATCACTTCCCTGGCTTCCCACAGCAGATTATTCCCTTTCAGATGCTGATTCCCGGGTTGGCAGGCAGGCTTGTATACATTCCAGGATCCCCTGAACCTCTCCAAAGGATTCTCCCATGATACTGGGAGTTTCTTCTACCACTGCAATCTGCACAGGTTTGTACGGCCAGGGGTTTTGAGGCTATAGTTTCCCACACTGGAACCCTGGGTTGCACAGTTAGCTCTTCAGTAGTCCCTCCCGGCTTATCCGCACACAAATGTGGCAGTCTGGCAGTCTGCCAAACACTGCCTCACTTTCCCTGGTCTGCCAGCTGCCTTGGTTGTCGGACTTCCATACAGTTAGATTTTCTCGCAGTTCTGGTTGTTTTCTGTTTTTAAATTGGTTCTTATCCTTTTGGTTGTGTAAGGAAATGAAACATATCTACCTACGCCTCCATCTTGGCCAGTATCCCTAATATTTGTAATTCAACTGAATTGGTAAAATGATAATGTCAAATTTATTCAGCACCACAGATCTCACACTAGTTTAATGAACATTTAGAAGATTACTACTCTGTTTCCAACAGTAGACAAAAAGCCATAAATAATAACAAAAATGATTACAAAAATCTTAAAAAACTTTAAAAGATCTCTTGAAAAAGAGAGGGTAGAAATGCTCATTATACATGTTTTATATGTGTTGCTTGTTTTTTAATTTTTTTATTTATTGACTTTTAGAAAGAAAAGAAGAGGGGAGAGAAAAAGAAAGAGAGAGAGACTGATGTGTTTCTCTGCTTATTTATGTATTCATTGATTGATTCTTATATGTGCCTTGACCAGGGATTGAACCTGCAACCTTGGTGTATCAGGGCAATGCTCCAAACAACTGAGCTACTTGGCCAGGGCTGTTACTCATTCTTTTGCCAAATATTTATTGAACATCTACTATGTATCAGACACAGTGCTAAGACTAGTTAAACAGAGGTGAATAAAAAGATATTAAACACGTAACTAAACAAAAAATAAAAAAGGCTATACAATATGAAATTATAATGATGCTATAAAAGAAAAGCACTACTATCAGAAAGAATAACAAGGGAAACTATTTTGGTTTGGATAGCTAGGAACAGCATTTCAACCGAGACCTGAGGGGAAAGAGCCTTCAAAGAGAATGAGTAACAGGGTTTCAGGTCAGACTAACAACACCAGCCAAGCCCTAAAGCAGAACGGGTCAACAAATTTATTGAACTGTTGGAAAGCCAGTGTGGCTAAAGAATACTCACATGACCGTACATTTATTGCCCAATTAAAATTATAAACATTTACAAATATATTAGAAACATCATAGAATGTGCTTCTGCAAACCTTTCCTGGCAATTTTATTCCAGATATTGTGCTTCTTTACTATATAAGTCATTACTATAATAAATTATTTACTTACAAGACCACTTTCTGTATAACTGACCAGAAGTTGGCTTAAATATTCATAGTCAATCAAGACACTTCCATTAAAAGAGTTCTTAGGAAGTTACATAAAGGTAACTTCATACAAATGTAAAATACAACCACAATTTGAACAATGTAGAAACACTTATAGAAATCTTATCCTTTAATTACTTTCCAAGAAAAAAACACATCCATTTCTCTTCAATGTACACCAATCTGTTTACATTGAATTGGGTGAAAATTCTTCTGAGGCTAGAGAAAATAGCATGAATTATTTTATGTTCTTTAATAGTAAAATAAATCATTGTGAGGGAATCTGTGAGGGAATTCTTAAGAATCTGCTCAGGTTTTAGAAATGAGACTATCACTCTGTGTTTATTTTTGTTTTATTCCAATTCCTAAATTAGATTCTTTTATTAATTTAAAACTTTCTAACAGTAGCTCTCAACCTTTTTCCAACTCTATCAGGTTTATGTGAGCAACAAATACCCTTTAATGATACTTTGTGTGGTTTCAAAAAATATACTCCCTCTCCAGGGATTCTCTTATCTCTTCTCTTGTGCACGCCCCTGGAGAATCATAATTCTAATACTGGAACTACAGATGGGTAGAATGCTGACCAAGAGCAATTTTTATCATAAAAGCAAACTCTTAAGGGAAAACAAAATGCACAATTGGACAGTGAATTGAACAAGTCTATCTACCTGGGACCTTACAAATTCCTATTAACTTCTAGTAACTATTTTCTTTTAATATAGCCTTTCATGTACCACAGAAACCACATTGTAGTTCAAAAATTTTAAGTAGTAACTACATTTTTTCACTGATAATCAAAGACCATTTTTAAAAATTACAGCCCTGATTCTGTCAGCAACTACCTGGATATCTGGAACAAATGGTTTACCTTTTTACTCTTCAATTTGTCAACTTAAGAAAACACAGACTGAACACACTGATCTCTAAAGGCACCTTCCCTAACTTTAATATTGCAAGCGTGTAAGATCCATGATTTATCGTCAACATTACAAAACATTCTGAAAAGATTCAGTGCAAGCACCCAATTGGTTCAGGGCTTGTAATTTAGAGTCTAAGCCACTTCAATAACATCTATTGACATAACTATTAGAAGTTTCTTTTTCTAAAGAAAGAAGTATAAGATGGTTGAAGGTATAAGCACATTATTTTTTTAAGATATTATGTATTTATTAATTTAGAGCAGGAAAGAGAGGGAGAAAAAAAGGGAGAGAAACATCAATGTGTGGTTGCCTTTCGCGTGCCCCCTACTGGAGACCTAGCCTGCAACCCAGGCATGTGCCCTGGACTGGGAATCGAACCAGTGACTCTTTGATTCACAGGCTGTTACTCAACACTCTCCAGGGCTGAAGGCATGACACTTTAAATAAAAACATTTATTGGGAACAAGATTAAGCTGAGGAGTGACAGTAATGATTGAGCACATTTCTGTCCACCTACAGTTAACAATTACTAATTTAAGAAGGTTCATAGCCCCTATGCTCTTAGCCAGGTGTCAGGAGCTCAGGGCAGCTTCTAGTGACAACAACCAGCAGGAAGTAAGATTAAATCTCTTCCCTTTTTTTCAAAATTGGAATATAGTGAACAAAATAGAATATGAAAATAAATATTTTCTCTATTGGCTTGTGATGTCTGCATCATGACCTTCAATGCTTAAAGGGAGAGGAAGATGGAACTGTGTATGCGCCTTGTCATTCAGGCAGTCAACTTCACTAAGTACCCTGTGGTCAGTATGACATTCACTCCCATGTTCTGCTATGCAAGGTGCCCAGGGTCTGCAGCTTCCCTGGTTTAAATTCCCCAGAGCATTACTCTTATGACTTGTGAGGGTGGAAGGGAGAGTAGCTGCTCAGATTTGGGGGCTGGAGATGAACCGGAGGTTTAATTTTCTGTACTTAGACTTTCAAACTACATTTTTCTCCAGTCTTAAATTCATCTCAGTTTCCAAGTGCCTTGATGCCTCCAAATTTTGAGCCTTTTGGGATAGTACCATACTGTGTCAGATTCACATTTAGGTACCAACTTCTCAGTGCTGCAAAGGCAATTATTATTTCTCCATATACTTTCTATCTTCCAGGAAATACTCAACATCTATAATTCACTGTTGTTTTTTTCTGCTCCAAAACAATGGAACATATATGAATCTCCCATGTTGAAGAACATGTTTTATTTTTTCAAAACAAACAAAAAAACCCAAGAAAATTTGGTAAAATGTTAACAATTGTTAAATATGAATGGTTAGTACACCAGTGTTTGCAATATACTTTTGTATATTTAATGAATATCTGAAATATTTCATTATATTAACCAACTGAATGGTAAAATATATTTGCAAATGATATCTCAGACAAGGGTTTGATCTCCAAAATACATAAACAACTCATGCGACTCAACACCAGGAAGACAAAAAATCCAATTAAAAAATGGGCAAAAGACCTATATAGACACTTCTCCAAGGACATACAGAGGACCCAGAGACATATGAAAAGATGCTCAGCATCATTAGCCATCAGAGAGATGCAAATTAAAAACACAATGAGATACCACTTCATACCGGTCAGAAGGACCATCATAAACAAATCAACAAACAAGTGATGGAGAGGTTGTGGAGAAAAGGGAACCCTAGTGCACGGTTGGAAGGAATGCAGACTGATGCAGATACCATGGGGAGCCATATAAAATTTCCTCAAAAAACTAAAAGTGGAACTGCCTTTTGACCCGGCAATTCCACTGGTGGGATTATACCCTAAGAATCCTGAAACACTGATTCGAAACAACCTAGGCACCCCAGTATTCATAGCAGCATTATTTACAATAGCCAACTGCTAGAAGCAATCTAAGTGCCCATCAGTAAATGAGTAGATAAAAAAACTGTGGTACATTTACATAATGGAACACTATGCAGCAGAAAGAAAGAACTCCTACCCTTCACAACAGCATAGGTGGAAATGGAGAGCATTATGCTAAGTGAAATAAGCCAGTCAACAAAAGATAAATACCATATGAGCTCACCTGTAACTGGAACCTAATCAACAAAACAAACAAATGAGCAAAATAGAGCCAGAGACATGGAAATAAAGAACAAACTGACAGTGACCAGAGGGGAGGTGGGGAGGGGACTTATGGGCAAAAGAAAGGGAAGGGTCAAGGAACACGTATAAAGGATCCATGGACAAGGACAAGGGGCAGGAGGACTGACTGAAAGTGGGAGATGGGTGGGTAGGGCAGGGGAGAGTAATGGGGGGAAATGGAGACAACTGTAACTGAACAACAATAAATTTTTTAATTGAAAATTAATTTTAAAATAAAGAGGGTTCTAGTGAGTGCAATGGCTCTTCTACTTCTTCACATTTTTATGGGAAGTTCTGTTGTTTTTTTATTTTTTGTTTAGGATCATACAAAATAGGCTATCACGTGAATACACCATTCTTCCCCCTAACTCCTGGATAAGAAGGAGAGTATGTCATGCTCTGCCAGGTTCTCTCTGTAGTATCCCTGGATCAGCCTGAAAATGCAATTAGGGAAGAAGTTCCACTCTTGCCAAAGTATAACTCTGGGTGATCTTTTACTTCTTCCTTTAACCTAGATACTAGTTATTCTTATCACTGTGTACCAGTAATATCCACCCAGAGACTTAGACTTAATATTGTCAACAAGATTTTCATGTTTGACCCTTCACCAACCTCATGAGGTAGGAAGAGAAGGGAATGCCTCCATCTATATTCTAAAGATGCAGAGGTTAAAGTTGAAAGACAAAAGTGACTTGCCACATGCTCCATGACTAGTAAATTTTAGGGAGGACTTGAGTCAAAATTATAGCACTCCACACCTCACCTTCTCTACATATACACAGCCTTTCTCTAAGCACTAGTATTGTATGCTGCACCTTTACTATGTCTGACCAGGAGACTCATTCCTGTCAAAAATGGAGCTGGCTGACAAGTAAGTCAAGTTTTGGCCATTATTCATTTTCAGTCCCCCCCATCAATGCTTTTGGTGGGGAGGGGGGATTATTTAGAATATGGGAGTTGAGCTCATTGGCTTGGCACATGTATACCTTCCCTTAAGTAAAAAAAAAACACCATGTTATGTTTACACTGAGATCAGTGACACCTCCAGTTCTTCCGAAGTCTTCATACATAATCATTAATAGTATATGAGATTTCAGCACTTTTCAACACATGCTGGAACAGACTGTATCAGGCCCAAGTGAATGGAAATAACTCTCTCAGTTAAAACAGCCCTTATGAAGATTTACAAAAATTATCTGAATAGTGCCCTGGCTGGCTCAGTGTAGAGCCAGCTTAGAGGTCAGAGCTCAGTGTAGCTCCGTGGATTGAGCGCAGGCTGCGAACCAAAGGATCACTGGTTTGATTCCCAGTCAGGGCACATGCCTGGGTTGCAGGCCTGGTCCCCAGGGGGGCCACGTGAGATGCAACCACATATTGATGTTTCTCCCCAACTCTTTCTCCCTATATTCCCTTCTGTCTAAAAAATAAATTAATTAAAATCTTTTTAAAAAATTATCTGAATAGTGATAATTTCCCAAGGAACTGAGTTTTAATATTTTTGCTAAAAAATATCATAGAGGTTCTCTTGAACACAGACCATCCACAATTATTTCCACGTTTATATTAATATTCAAAGAAGTGAAAACAATGCTGTACCAGCAATTACAAGGGTAAAAGATAAAAAACAATCCCAAAATGTTTAAGGTCATACTTACTCCCCAACAAATGCTATTCTAGGACTACAAACTACAAAAAACTACCCATTTTTTTCAATTCATTGTAATTTAGAGTTTCATACACTAAAATGGGCTCGAAAATATGTCATTATTACTGACCAAGCTATAATTGCACCTACTAACTCTCCCAGAGCTGTAGATTCTCACTCTGTGAGCACAGTTATCCTATTTTGTTTTTTAGGTCAAGAAGTGGTTTGTTTGTTTTTAGTGAAAAAAAAAATTAATGCAAAAATGAGCACTCCCACACATTTGTGCTTTTTGCACAGTAACTATGCACTCTTTGAGCTGTTTCATTTATATATTTTTACTTTAACACCATGAATGTCATCAGAAAAACAAACTAAATTGAAGATGTTTTCCCAGTGTTAAAACAAACCCCTCATTTATTTTAGGCTTACTGGGACAAGGAACTGATCATGAACCTAATGTTTATCACAATAAACAAACCTGAGAAAGATGTTGAATAACGAGTGATGATTCCTTGGCTAAGTAATAGGCTCCCTTTATCAGGAAGAAAACTTTTTAACATATTTAAGATAATGATAAACTGCACCAATTTCAGAGGGCAAAAGGTGAGAAGGTACAGTATTTTGTTTGTGCATCTCAAAAACTCAGGGGTAGATAGTAAACTGTGCTTGCATTAGCCTTATACTACACATACTGTGTATATTATAGCCTATTTTCCATAATAAAACTGGTACATACTCTGTGCAAGAACAGTTTAATTTGGAATATTTATTTCTGGTAGCAAAGTAATTTCTTCTACAGAGGCAGTTTTATCACTTTCACTTAATAAAATCAATTTATTCCAAACTCTGTTGTCCGCTTCTTTGCTCAGGATATATTTATTCCACAATTCTAAATCTTCTTACTCTGTACATGCTTATTTTTCTGGAGATCCATTATTCAGTGTTTTGTAAAAGAAAAATTCTTAATAACTAAATGACCAAATCCTTTTAAGTGCTTAAATATAGTGATTCTGATTATTATTGTTTTATTGGCTGCAAACAATGGTGTCCGCAGTTGTATAGTACCAATGTTTTCCAGCGGGCCTATAAATATGTGTTATTCTTCCTCTTTTAGTAACTAGTCCTAAGTGAGCAAACTGTAAACTTTTATACAGTAAGAATGGTTTAAAGCTTCCCCTAATAAATCTTCTCAGTCTTATGCTATACTTCCATACCACTGAAAGAAATAGCTGATTTTGCACAAAGTTTTGAAATACAGTGTTCTCCAAAGTATATGCTTCATCAGCAATTTATTTTAACATCCACATCTCCCTCTCAAAGGGAATTCAAACTAATTATATATTGTCCCAAATGCCTAGATACCACTGATACCATATGAACTCATATATTACTCAAAAAGCTGATTTTTTTACTTATTAATATGATTCTGATTGGGTAAACTGTATCTCTATTATAAGAGACTTTGCTTTACCCAAGAACAAACTCTGGCTATGACAGTTAGTGAAATATTCTTTCCAACATATTTACAAACACTTGATTGGAAAGTTGCTTATTCCAGAGATTTTTACCCGAAAGAGACAGGTTACTCCAATTGTAGACAGAGTGTCAAAAGAAGATGAAAGAAGCAGACATTTATAATTCTTCAGAGAAACAGGCAAAATGATTTCTAGTCTTAAAAAAAATTTGACTCATATGTAATATAAACCTTGATTTTGGTTTAACATATCAAAATCCTAATATAATAAAATAATTCCTTACAGCTACATCAAGTTTTAGATTTTAAACCCTTTCATTGTGCCTCCAAGCTCATTGTGCCATTTAATGAGGCTCCAAGAACAAATTATAATAGTTATTTTCCAATATCACAAAACTTGAATTAAATGTATACTTTCATACCACAATAACAGCAGATGCTAAGATTCTGTCTTGCAATGAGACCAATTTCTTGTGGAAGCAATGAGTAATGGTTCTGAAAACTTAAAAAAATCTTTTTTTCTAAGTTATCAAGTATATATTAAGACCAGGAATTGTCTTGAATTTATCACAACAAAAATGAAATTCTGAAGGAGTACAGTATATGACAATTTTCCCAAGTTTTTCCGACCCAACACAGAGGCAAGGTATAGCCACATCATTAAGGTGGCAGAATGACAATAATTTCCAACTAGGGAAGTGTATTTGGAAATTATTGTCATTCTACCACCTTAATGATGTGGCTACACCTTGCCTCTTAATGTCCGTCTTTAAATCAGGTAATAATTTGGGAAAATTGCCACCTCCCCTTTGATTTTAATGCAATCTCTAGGAGACCATAAACACCACAAATTCAATGTATTTTCCTCAACTCCAACCCTGACTTGAGATTCACTTCTGGATAATCAGAGTATTAGTTGGCTATGTAGCTGTAGATTTTTCTGAGTTCAGTGTCATCTGTCTGTAGATAATTAGTATCCCATATGCCTGATAAAGTTGTTGATAAGCAAAGTTAAATCAATGATTTAAAAATTTTCATTAATTGCAAAAAGCTCTAAGTAATAACATTGTTAATACCACTAATAAAAAGCATCTTTTGACATGAACTATAAACTAAGAAAATTAGCTCCTTGAGAAAATCAAAGATAGTCAATCCACATTTTAAGGCAAATAATACCAGTTTAACCAATTCAAAGCAGTCAGTCTCCTACAGAGAAGCTAAACATAGTCAAAAGATACAGATTTTCGTTTATTCAACAATTAACATGTAAGTATTAAGAACAAACTCCGAGCATGGCCCTGGGCTATATACTCTGAGAGCTACAGAGATGAATGAGATGTCAATCCTGCCTCTAAGGAGCCTTCAGTTCAGCGATGGGGAAGAGGCCCATCACAATGTGCACTATAATTTTGAAATTAATGAGCTCTAGAGGAGAGATGAAGATAAACACTGTGCATCCAGATGAGGGGGAAATCACAGATGTCCTGATCATGTGGTTGGAGATATGGAGAGAGAAGTAGCATGAGTTAAGTTTGGGAGAAGGAAAACACTGGACATGTAGTGGGAAATGCAAGGAATACGTGTTCACTATGGCAAAGGCTAATAAAAGGAAGTAGTGGAGGAAAGAACAAAATTTATTTTATTCCCACAATCATCCAAAATAGTCTACTGAAGGTTTACTGTGGTCCTGAAATGATGCTAACTGTTGGGGAGGCAACTTAAAGCCAGCAGATATTAAATATGTAATAGCAAAAGTAAATTTCAAATTGTGACAATGGCTAGAAAGAAAAGCGTGCTATGAGAAATAGAGAAATTCCCTTTACATTGAGAGGTCTGGGAAGGCCTCTTTTCAAAAGCAACTGTTAAGCCTGGAGGGAGACCTGATATGTAAAAGCCCAGAGTCAGAAAGCAGCTTCAGGCATTGGAGGCACTGACAGGAAGCCTGTGTGGTTAGAGAAACAGAAAGAGGGAAGAGGAGACTGGCAGAAGAGGGATGGAATTTCAAGCAAGAATCATGTCCTGTCAAATGCTACAGAGTGAGGACCGAGAAGAGGTCCCTGGACAAATTGGGAAAAGGAATGTATCAAGTTCAAAAGACTATTTTAGTTCCATGCAGGGCAGATATCAAGATGCACTAAGGTAACAGTCACGGTCCCCAGAATTGGTGTTAATATACACATGTACCCAGGAGCTGGTGTTAATATAACCTAAAATGTCTTGGTGATAAAGGAATTAGAATATAATCTGAATCTTTATAAAACAATGTAATAAAATCAAAAAGCAAGAAGAGACCAAAAAAAGAAAATCAACTAGAAATTAAAATACAGGTGAGTAGTAGAGATGATTTGGTTGAGATGAGAGAACACACATTTATACTGATCCTTCTGTTATAAAACATTTTTTCTCTGTGACCCACAGTCCCTGGAACCTCAACTGAGAAGGCTGATGGTGTGGTCTGTTACCTTCATTTCATCATAAACTTGGAAGATATGGCATAAGATCATAGAATTTGGAGGATAATGAAAGATCATTTGTAGGTCCCTTCTAGATAGCCAGGAAAAAAAAAAAGAGGCAGGTGAAATTAAGAAGGAGATGAGTTAATAGGGGGAAAAGAACACAGAGGTTTAGGCCTAATTATTAAAGGAAAGAGCATGAAACATGAGAGAGTAAATTTCTAATTTCAAAATCTTAAAAGAGAACAGATCTCTGTGATAACAAGATCCAAAATATGTCTACATTTGTAAGATGGCTAAAGTGAAATAGATGTAAGGTCTTTAGAGTTAAAAAAAGGCTAGGATTCATGTGATTTCAATTTTTCTTTTTTAATTCTACATCAAACACTAGACAATTTGACTTAGAGGACAAGTAAAACAATAGTTAGGGATCATTGCCCTGGCTGGCGTAGCTTGGTGGATTGAGCGCAGGCTGCAAACTAAAGGGTCGCGGTTCGATTCCCAGTCAGGGCACATGCCTGGGTTGCATGCCAGGTCACGTGAAGGGCAACCACACATGGATGTTTCTCTCCCTCTCTTCCTTCCCTTCTGTCTAAAAATAAATAAATAAAATCTTTAAAAAAAAAAGTTAGGGATCAAATAGGTTATGATAGAAGGTCAAGAAGGAATGAATAAAGAGTCACAGCAACATCACACACAACACCACCTGACACTACACACAATAACTGACTCACTAATTTAAGGTTGTTTAAAAAAATAATTAATGTATTTTATTTATTTAATTATTTTATTGTTGTTCAAGTACAGTTGTCTGCATTTTTAGAGAGAGGAGAAGGGAGGGAGAAGGAGAGGGAAAGAAACATCAGTCACTTGCCTCTCCAACAATCCCAACTGGGGACCTGGCTGGCAATTCAGAAATGTGTCCTGATTGGGCGTCAAATTGGCAACCTTTCTGTTTGCAGGCGGCACTCAATCCACTGAGCCACGCCCACAAGGGCACTAATTTAAGGTTGTGCCATTTCATTTCAAGTTTATGTATATTTAAATAAAAAAAATACTGAACAGCTTTTTTTCTTTCAAAATGTAAAGTCATACAAAAATCAACCATCTTAAACTGGCTAAAGTAAAAAATATTAAAAACCTAAATCTGTTAGAATATATGTTTAATTTTACATTTCTAATAGTAAATATTCATATTCAGAGCTAATTAATAAGACTTTTGAAAATGTACTGGATATGAGAGAAGTGTAATAAGAACCTAACTCAAACGAATAGTAGGAAAACAATAGTTACACAATTACACCAGTTGATGGGTGCGTTATTGTCACTGCTGCTGCCTACATTATCACTCACCGTTGTGATTATGACAACATCTTTATAGTCTGAAGGAATATGGACAACAAAACCTGCCAAGGTAGGCTTCTACATAGATAATATATCAAATATATCTTTCATGAAGACAAGAATAATGGGCAGCATCCTTAGATGAGATGTATGGTCTTTTAACAATCACTTTGGCATGAATCAATTATATGTGACAATGTGAGATGGTGGAAATCTTTTTTCCCTTAAATTTCCCAGTCCAAGCTCTCAAGAACCATGGAAAATGTATTTAATTAAATAATGTTCCATAGCAGAACAAATGTCTCTTCCAACTATCTTCTCTGGTGCATTTAATGCAATTTTACCCTTTAATTCCTGCATTGAGAGTTTTCAAAGATACTTCCCTGACTTTTGTGTGTCTTGCTGCAGAACTCAGGGACTTGGGAAGAATCCAGCTTCCAATGGAGCATGGATTTACCACCAAGTCCTGAAGGACTCCTTAAAAGAAACACTGGACAAGCCATAGTATTGACTCTCAGCTGTGCTATGGCAAAGGGAGAATGGAGCTCCTAAAAGGAGTGAAGAGGGAATTCCACCAATGCTCCTCATTTTGATACATGCCCTCACCCCCACTACTGAACCTATGGAACTAGCTCAGCCTCACCCCTTCTGTGGCTGGGTAAAACAGAGACCACTGCCTTAAAGAATTTCCCACATTGCAGTTGTTCCAAATAGTTGTACAAACTACTCATGCTTGTGACTGACAGATCAAATGATTTACCAAATCCAAAAAAACTGCTTCACTATTGAATTTAAGGAACTTAATGAAAAAAGATGCAAGGCAGTCTTTACTAGAACGGAATCCCCATCCCCTCAAGACCTCCAGCCAGCCCTCGCTTCATGGGTGTAAGCCTCCTGCTTGTGCTGAGAAGGGCCCTGCACTTCATTTAATTCTCTGCTCCTGCCATCTTAAAATTCATAATAATTTTTTAAAGGGCTGTGCATTCGCTGTTTGCACTGCTCTACACCCTCAAAATTACGTAGTTGGTCCTATCTTCTGCAGAACCTGTAGGAAACAGAATCGCTTCGCTTACCTGCAACCTGAAGCATTTCCTACAGGCAACTGTGCTCTAATGAGGCTCTGAGAAGTTCGGCCCTCGTTCTGATAATTTTTGTTATATGGGAGAATTTTCTTTTTAAAATATTATTGTTTTTAATGTAATAAAACAATTCAACTCATGAGGAAAAAATAGATGATAATACAGAAGAAAATATACAGAATATTAAAAGTCTTTGATTTCACATTAAGTCCCTAAATGTAACTATTGTGTAGCAACATCATCCATTATGAAAAAAGATAAATACACACTTATAATTTGATACACACACACACACAGATATATATCTTTTCAAAAAATCCCAACTGTACATGTCTGCTGAACTAAGTGGAGAAGACCCCTTAGAATCTTACAATAAAGGAAACCAAGGGCTTCAAACAATATGTATTATTTTTCACTCTTCTCAGGGTCTTCAGCTCTAGAGAATATCAAATTACTATTCCATTCATCTACAACAGGTCACTAATCTTAGGGAAAAGCAGCAAAGAACCGGAAATAAACAACCGGTTGGCTTATAAACCATTAAGGTCCAATGAGAAATTCAAGAGATTCAGACACACAAAAAAACATGGATAAAGCCCCAGATTTCCCTCTTACTAATGTTGATTAGAGGAAACATCTGGATTTCTGTTTCCCCACCTGCTAAATATGGCAATGAAGCCTCCAAAATCTGTTCTAAATCTAGCACTCTGGATGTAGCAGAGAAGTTTTTCAGTCACCCAAGCTCATGACTACACCCTTGGACATAATGCTCATCAGGGATCATTCTACCTTAGGAACCTTACATTCATATTTCTAATCCTCATAACCCATGTTCTCTTTACACTTGTCCCATTCACATATTATATCTATGCCTGCTTATTTCTTAAAGAGTAGAAACCTTTAGGTATTGTTAGCCCCTCTGTTTTTTCTTATTTGTAATGCTCGTCTTGGGTTTACTTCTTTCTCTACTGATCTGACATCCAACGCTTCTCACTTTAGACAATGTCCTTAAATACTTTGCACCATTGTCCTTTTATCACAACCATCACCTGTCCAAACTAAAAATTGTGGCCTCCTTTTCAGCACATGCCACTCCCTTACCCCATATATCTTACTGATTGTAACCCATAAAAAGCTGAAATCTATCTACTCCTTGCAATTCTACCTGCCATTATTGCAGTCCAAGACATTTTCCATTCTCCATTGGATTAATACAAGTCTCCCAGCTGGGAGAACTGCTTTCAGTTCTTCCTATTCTTATTTTCTAACAATTGCAAGAGTAATCACCCTAAAATATAGGCTAACTACAATACAAATTTGATTCAGCTGCTACTCTCTTCAACACCTTCTATCTTTCCTTAACTCTTTGTTAAGAGATTCTTTCCCTCCCATCTCTCTTCATACTTCTTCATCTAACATTTTACATCCCAGCTTCTCCAACTTTACTCAAACTGGCTGGTTTGTCTTACCTCTGACCTACAGGTGTGCTTTCCTTTTGGCTTAAAACACTGACCCCACACCACCCCATACTCTACTTAGGTTGGCAAACTCCTGTAGGTATCGTAGTAGACATCACTTCCTCCAGAAGGCCCTCTCTGACCCCTCTCCTTCATGCAAGGATATGTGTTTCTCAAATGGGAACATATACAGCCTACACTTCCTATCACAGCACTCAAAACACTCATTACCATTTCAAGATGAATGGTCCCTTCCACCAGATTGTTAACTCTGAAAGCAGAGACCACACCTATATTGTTCATCACTGTATCCTCACCATAACACTGTGTATGCACACTGTAAGTCCTCCTTCTTAATGCAAATGATTTTTAATTTAGTTTTCGATGTTATATTTTGATTCCTAATCCTGAAAGTTCAATATAACAACATATTCTCCAAAAAAACAATTTATGTATAAATTCATAGTGTGTTCACATCCAGGAACTTTGTGGTTTGAGAAATAAAATTATCTAGACCACAGCATTTATGGTCTTGATCACTGAGTGTTATTTATTTCTACAGTGGTTAGCATATTCAGCTCTTCCCTGTAGCTCAAAGAGCTCCCAAATGGAAAAGTAATCTGGTTCCCTCACTGTACCTTTATCCACCACTTGTACTTCAATACCTTCTCATCTCCCCCAATAAAGTCCAAAACATTTTAGGAGTATCAGGAAAACACTGAAAATCTTTAACAAAATGTAGTAAGATATAGATTGGAAATTGAATGAGCCATGGTACATGATAAGAGGGAATGATAAAGTAATAAATTAGAATAATAATATTAAAAGTAATAAGTACAATAGTAACAACATACATTGCACTTTATAGCATATGAAGCATTTACAATCCAATTTTCAGAAAGGCAGTGAAAGATGTAACAAGGAACAAGAAGAGAAGTAAGGAGGGTGGAATGGTAGAGAGTGAAGCAAGAGAAAGAGAGATGAAGAAGAGACAGAAATAAAGTAGTATCAAACTCTTTCTTACAGGTAGGGAAGAAAAATAATAAATAAGAGAGCAGAGAAAGTCCTAAATAAAGTGTCGTTCCTACCCACTTTTGCATAAAATGAATGGTAGTCAGAGCACTGCTATTAGTTAGTTCACTGAGAACGCTTCAGAGTACAGTATCAGTGAACAGTAGTCAAACTGAAGGTTTGATCGCTTTAATTTCATTCGAGTCACCTAAATGGAACTGGACACTGGAATTTGACATGAACGAACCACATGTGGATTGGGAGTGAGGAGCAGGTTAGAAGGAATAAAAAGAAAAACATAGTGACTTAGAATCTTTGTCATAGTACCTTAAATTCTGAAGACATAGAAGCAACATGTGCAAAACATCTCTTCCCTCCTTGCATTAATTCAATAAACTTAAGTCATCATTTATTAAGCATAAACTAAGTAGTATCCACTGTGCTGACTATCTGTTCTGCACATAAAAATCAAGGGTCTCAGAAAGACCTGGTCTATGCACCCAGCATGTCTAGACATATAAACCAAAGTAACAACAAAGAAAATAACAACAACAAAGCCATAAAACTGGTATTTGAGTCCAAAAACAATAATAATGAAAACAGGTAAAGTCAGTGAGTAAATTGACTCAGCTCTGTACTAATTAAGGACAAAATATGAATTTTCTTGAATAGTCCTCAAAATCACAAAGTATTAGTACCTCCATTCTAAAAATGAGAAAGTAGAGTTCAAAGACATTAGGTAACTTGCCCAATACCAGTTATTCATGAGACATCCAGGGTCTGAATCCTGGCAATTAGCTTCCATTGGCCTCCAGGATCTGGGCAATGGAACCCAGAAGGGCATGGAACGATGCACCCTGAGGAATAATTATGTCGGGGAACTTGAACTCCATCCTGGAACACAGCCTAATGGCTGTCTTTGACCAACAAGATAAATACAGGCAGCTGTCAAAAATGGGCTATGATTATCCACCCAAGCCTGAAACCCAACCATGACTTGGATTTTAAAACAATTGATGGTTAAAGATTCCTCTTTAATAGCAATAATCAAAGAATCTGAACTGCAGCCACATAACTGTTTGGTCAGCAAGCTGAAAAACAAAACTTTTCTGAAAGACAAATGAAAGAAAAGACACTGAGCAAGATGAAAGTCACATGACTTACTCCCAAGATGGGCTTCCAAAATGAATGAGCATGAAGCATTAGGGAAAGAAACTAGATTACCTAAGAAACATAACACAAAAGCTACCTCTCTCAGTCTTACCAGGTGACACTTATCTGGAGGGGCTTCTTTATGGTCTCTTTCATATAAAATTAATTCTAAAGAAAATTAAATAATACATAGTGTAATGTGCATTCAAACATGAGATCCACTGAAAAATTTAAATACAAACCTTTCAGTGTTCTTTTCTTACCTTTAAAGTAAGAAGTGTCCTAACTATATAAATTGTACACCTGAGTATCTGCCTTCCTTTCAGTAATTTACATAGAGAAGGCATTCTCTCAAGTGATGAAATGGAATTCATTAAGTAGTTATGAGTGGTAAGTGGCAAAGGCTAGGAAAGGAAATAATAGTATTTCTAATAATGGAGCCTGTTGATGTTGAGAGGAAACTCAGAGGATGCCAAGACAAAGGCTTCAAGTAGTAGGATGAGTGAAAACGCATGATGCATTGGTTCCATGAAAAGAAGGCAAGTGTGATTTAGAGAGAGGGCCTACATTCTATTACCAATTAAGTGCTTACTATTATGAGAGCTAAAAACTCTTCAAAATGAATAAATGGGTTCAATAGAATAGGGATTACCATTTAAGTAGAACATTCTAACTTTGCTTCAGATCATGGGAATTCTATAAAATCACAAAGGAGAGAATTAGGTGTACAAAATAGTTTAATTTAATGGAAAATTTATTTCAAAAGAGCTAAAAAATTTTCTGTAGTTAAGTAATAGTACTTTGAATTAGGAGACATTTATATAAAAGCAATGTCCAAGGATAAAATTAAGTAGTAAAAATTTTCAGAAAGACATAGAAAAATCTGAGTTAGAGACCTGAGGCAGTTTAGAAAAAGGAACACAGAAAATGTAAGTCTCTCTCTATAGGAAATAATTAGAATAGTAGAATCTGACCTAAATTAAAGGAAAATATTACACAGTCTTATGAGTAGAAGCACAGGAAGACACACACACACTCCTTCCTACTTTAGAAATCCCCCCAAAGATTGAGATCAAAATGTTACTTCTGTTCCTTTTCTAGTCCACTTAAAACATGAATTATTGCCTGTTGCTGGTTATCAGGTTATACATATTATGGGTTAAATAGAAAAATCAATATTACTTGAGGGTATCATTTCTCTGATACATTTATTTAACTAAGAGGCACAGTGATTATTAAAACAAGGCATAGCTCCAAATTATATAGTGTATCATATATGCTAATATGACAAGAAAAGCCAAAGTCTTAACTAATATTCCCATTAAAAGATGCCCTTATAAACTCTAAAATTTAATCATCTTTCCAGAAGTTAAATTATACAGCAAAATATTTTCTCAAAATATGAAAGCCTTGTAAACTGTAAAAAGAATAAAAATTCATAATGAAAAATAAAATTCTTCCAATTATAAAGTTTCCTCACAAAACTTCAATTTAGTTCTTTTATCTTTACTTATTTGATTTAGTTTTTCTTTTTTTTTTTTAACAAAACCTGACTAGTTAGGATTGTCTTTTTAATTTAAATTTCTTAAGAAAGAGAATCACAATGTACATTCCCGGACCACATTGTGTTTGTGGACTACTTATTTGAAATGTTGGATTCCACATAGATTTCCTCTTGTTTACTTTATAACTTCCAGAAAGGACTCTCTCTAACAAATTAGCAAGTCAAAGCCAACCAATTTGGAATCCAGGCTCTGAGAGCATGTTACCTCAGGTCTATTACCTGCAATGTTTTCTAGAAGGATCACAGAAGACAAACAAAGCTGAAACTTCTATGTGGAGCAAGAATTAAGTGTGAGGCAAAAATGAGTAGTCCACTGAGGTCAGGGTTAAAGTTCACTGAATAATTTGGAATTTATTCTCAGCTTGGATTTCCTTTATGAGGCCTGAGAATACACCCTTTAATTAGAATACAATTTCCAAAGCAGCCACTCCCTTGACTTTCCAGAGCTCAGTTATTCTCAGAAAAGTAAAAACAGCCTCATCATACTGACAGCTAACTGTTCTCTAAAAATTATGCCTTAAATGTCCAACAAAGAAGGCAGGAGGCATCCGGGAAAAAGAGATCTGAGCTGTCAGCCCTCACTAACCACTCTCAAGAATAGACAGAGAAAGAGAAGCCATATTACACAGAGTCGCTCTCCACTTCTTGCTTATGCAGCTGAGCTGTCCCATGGAAGCTTGGAAAAAGAGTGGGTGGTACATTCGCAAATGTTCCCACACCCCAGTTGGCCTCATTTTTTTCTGCTGATCCCTCCATCCAGTCAACTTCACACTACAGTGGGAACACTAGAATCAATTCTATGAGAGCCAGCTGTCCGCCTCTTCCATCGTGCTTGGGGAGCCACACAGGACTCTTGGAATGGGAGCCAGCCTGACACTGACTCACCACAGATGTTTGCCCCCTCCCCCATGTAGCTCTGATCCAGAGCCTTCTTTCCAGGGCCTACTGGTATTACAAAAGATTTACTAGGCCCCAAAATGTGATATATGTTGAATCAAGAGGAAAACACACACTCCCTAACTGCAGAGTTAAGAGTGACAAACATTATAGTATACGGAGATGGTCAAAAACAACGAGAAAGGCCAAAGAAGGAAACGCAGGGAGTTGAAATATCAGAAGCTATCACAATATCAAACTTTCACATGCTCTCCAGACTTGAGTCAGGTTTAAAGATGACATAAAATTTTCCATTTCAGCAAATCCAGATATCAAATCTTCCTGGAAATACAATAAAATTGCCTTTGCCTGGAAATGTATGACAAGGAAAATAACAAAACAGAGTTTTTGAAATTTGTTAAGAGAATTCAGAGTCCGATGTCACCCACACATTTGGGAATCCTTGCCAGCTAATGTTTCAAGCAGGAGCAGCATCGCTGTCATTGGCCATTATCTTTTGTGTATCCATTCATCTGCCAGTGTTGGCAGCAGCCCTTTCAGGTGGGGTAATCAACCTCAATCTCTCGATTTCTGTCTCTCCTTCCACCACCCCACCATTCATTCCTTCAATGTATATTCGTAGGAAACTAGACAGTTGTTTCCAAATGCTCCAGGGTCCCACGGTACAGCTTCATCATTATCTCAATTAAAAAAAAAAACACAATTTCATACAATTTACAGTATTTTTGTCACTGTCCACTTAATCTAGATTGACCATGGAGTAGTTTATTTTATTTTTTTTTAAGATTTTTATTTATTTATTTTAGAGAGAGGGGAAGGGAGGGAGAAAGAGAGAGAGAGAAACAGCAATGTATGGTTGCCTCTCACATGGCCCTCACTGGGGACCTGGCCCACAACCCAGGCATGTGCCCTGACTGGGAATCGAACCAGGGCACTTTGGTTCCCAGCCTGCGTTCAATCCACTGAGCTACACCAGCCAGGGCTGGAGTAGTTTATTTTAAATTCATTCCCTTTAATTGTATGAATTCTGAAACTAAAATGAACTTCATCAAATAGCACAAAACATTTAACACATTAAACAAGACTCTCCAAATCCTTATGCAATAATGCTTACATTTTGATTTTTGTCTTAAGAGTACATATTCATGTTTTCTTACTATAGGCCTTGGGGAGGGAGTAAATCAATTAAATGAAACACATACTTAAAATTCTGTGACTATGAAAAAAAAACAGGAAAATAATCACATTCCCCAAGGGGAAATAAAATTATTTCTAAAATATTTTCTAGCTCTCATTACTCTCTAGTTGTTAGGAAATCACAGATAAAATAAGTTGGTATCTCACAAAACTATGTTTCACAACAGTAGAGTCAACATTTAGATAGAAGATTACCCATATATATGTTTGGAGTAATATATATAATCTATATATATATATATTACATATATACATATATATATGTTACTTGAAATAGCATTTTACTTGATTCTTTGGAAAAAGCTATATAAATTTTGCCCCTCACTAATTTCTGAGCCTAATTTGCTTTCCATTCCATTCTCTAAGACAAAAGTATATTAAAAAAAGGTTCAAAAATTAAACTAAAACACATTCACCTTGAGAGCTTTTATTTGAAATTTTGAAATGTCCTTCAATAGTGTTCTTCCAGGTGTTGCATGCAATGATCTTTATACTTAGACATGTACTACAGAGAATAGCCCATTATATGATAAATTTATCTGGAGCCCACCTGGGGAAACTTAGTGACCAGAACCTAATCATCAGAGGAGAACCTGATGGGAAATCAGCGTTCTGAATAGCACCCAAAAGATACCAGTATTTCTGGACATTCCCAGAATAATGAAAATATACCAGAACTTTTGTATATATTCTACACAGCAATCTTAGGAAGAGAATAAAAAGAAACCAAGTAGTAATTAAATACATACATATATATATAAACTGTAAAAAAAAGTTTGGATCATTTGGCTTAAAAGAAAAGGGACGAGAATCACACTACCAAAGCCCTACTTATTATACTTTAGCTCAGTTTTTATCATTTTAGTTTCACAGTCCACTTAGAAATTATCTTTCACTTAGTCACTGCTCAAAAAGGGATTAAGTTTTGTGTAAATCTCTCTGAGAACTGAGTCCAAAATTTACATGTAAATTCTTCTCTCCTAAAGAAAGAATGAAACCTGACAGAGTATTATTTATATCCTACTTTTAGCCCTATATTTAAAAATTGTCATGAATACAGTTTCAGATAAACTCTGAAAACTCTGGATTTATAGGTTTCCAGCAAAATTATATCGTACAATTAACTCAGAGCATATCATCACAGTTATATCCCCAAATCACTGCAATTTTATTTAAAAGTACTTACTTCTGATGAGTTCATCATCTGAACAATTTCCCCAAATGGACTGGTCTTGCATCTCTCCATGTGTGAGGCAGATATCGGTGGCTTGAGTTATCTCTCTCTCAGTATTTTCTTTATCACATTTTTCTGAATAAAAATATATTTATCATTAAATGTTACATATCTTTCTCTATTTTTTCATTTTATGGATTTTTTTTCCCTAAATGCTTCCAAGTCTGCCAAAATTTTAAAAAATGGGCATGGCACCTTAATTGACTGTTGCACACACTGACTCAGTAACATATTTATTGGGCATTTATTACCTGCCTACCATTGCAGAAACAGATGTTAATAATAAAAATAATCTGTCAAGATTACTGTAAACAAATCATTAGAACATGGCAAGTGGTCTGCACAGAGAAAGTTTACATCAAGGATAAAAGTGAGTAAGTCCATACAGGTAGAGAGGGTGGGAGCAGTAGAGAAAGCACAAAGGAGAAGAGACTCCAATGAGGGGTAGAGATGAAAGTCAAACTGCAGTGGAATGGGAAGTGAGGAGATAGAGTTTTCTTCATAGAAACTTGGGAAATAGTCAAGAATTGTGTCATACATTCTCAGAGAGGAAGGGTGTTTAGGATGAGAGATCTATACACGGGTTTATGAGTTCTCAGGGGGAAAAGGGGAACAGCTTATTGAAAACATAACACAGACAAAAGGCAAACTAGAACACCAGGTGAAATGCATGTTATGAGAGGCCCAGAGCACTAAGGGTGTTTAATGGACTTTAAAAGACTGGTAAGAATTCTAAAAATAAAGATGGAAGAAAAGCTATCCCAGGTGGAAAAACAGCATGGGCAAACTCCAATCGCAGACATTTGGACAATGGTTCTAATCCTGGACTGAAGTACTTTAAGAGGGACATTAGGATATAAGACATTAAAGGTTTGAATAGAGACACAGAACGGATATTTTAACGTCAAGGTGAGAAATTTAGACCTAATTTAAGAGCAAGACAAATAAGTAAAAGTAGCCATTAAAGCTTTATAAATTGCCTAATCAGAGCCATGCACTAGGAAGGTTAATAAAATTGTGCACAACAGTGGTTCTCAATCCTGATTGTGCTTTAACTCATTTGGTCAGCTTTTTAAAAAACAGATTTCTAGGCTCCATCAACAAAGATTCTATTTCAATTTAGGGGAGGAGTGCTTAGGTAATTCCACTGCACTTACATCCTTAAGAATCACTGAAGTATGGATATAACAGGGAGAACAGAATAACGGAAAAAACAGGAGACCTGCATAGTCCAGGTAGAAGTTGATGAAAGTATAATTAACTGTGTAACAAAATGGAAAAGGGGGTAGATATGAGAAAATAACTAGAGGATTACACAGATAATCAGGAAGATGGGATTGGAGATGACTGAGTTCTCTTAATGTGAATATGACTAAGAAAACCTGGAGACCAAGAAAATAACTTACTAATTATATATGTATATAAATAACGTTTAGGCAATTGCTAAGCAGTGGGGATACAATGAATTAGGAGACGCAGCCCAGGCCTTCATGGAGTTTACAGTCTAACGGATGAGTTTAGTGCTGGATATTTGAATTTACAAATCACAAATAAAATTATAGCTAGAAATAATCATGTTCCTAAACTTGATACTGAAGCCATCCAAATGACCAGGTTCACCAAAAAAGTGACTACATGAAAAGAAGTGTATCAGGTGGAGTCTGCACAATTAGATAGGATTAAAGAAGAGAAACTATATGATCTCAAGCCATGGAAGCAAGAAGAGATTTAAACAGAAGTTGTTGGTCAACCAGTCAAAATGGCCATCATAAACAAAGAACAAACAAGTGTTGGAGAGGATGCGGAGAAAAGGGAACCCTAGTGCACTGTTGGTGGGAACGCAGACTGGTGAAGCCACTGGGGAAAACAGTATGGGACATCCTCAGAAAACTAAAAATAGAACTGCCTTTTGACCCAGCAATTCCACTGCTGGGATTACACCCCAAGAGCCCTGAAACACCAATCCAAAAGAACCTATGCACTCCAATGTTCATAGCAGCACAATTTATAATAGCCAAGTGCTGGAAGCAACCCAAGTGCCCATCAGCAAATGAGTGGATCAAGAAACTATGGTACATTTACACAATGGAATTCTACGCAGCAGAGAGAAAGAAGGAGCTTATACCCTTTGCGACAGCCTGGATGGAACTGGAGAGCATTATGCTAAGCGAAATAAGTCAGGTGGAGAGGGACAAATACCATATGATCTCACCTTTAACTGGAACATAATCAACAAAAGAAAAAAAGCAAGCAAAATGTAACCAGAGACATCAAAATTAAGAACAATCTAACAATAGCCAGAGGGGAGGGAGGAGGGGACTGTGGGGAGAAGGGTTTTTAGGAAGTACTACAAAGGACACATGGACAAAACCAAGGGGGAGGGTGGAAGCAAGGGAGGGAGGTGGGTTTGGATGGGGTGAGAGGAAGGGGAGGGGAGAAAATGCAGACAACTGTAATTGAACAACAATAAAGTAATTAAAAATAATAATAAATAAATAAAAATAAATAAAAAAATAAATTGTTGGTCAATTGTATTTATATTCCAATGGAAGGAAAACAATTTCTGCACATGAAGAATTTTCTCATGTACCATGGGGATTTCGCAACAACTAAAAAGTTCTGACATGAAACACATTTCAACACATGAAAATAGATGGGCACCCATTTATTGCAGCTAAAAAAAGGGAGGGGGAGGCTCAATGCTAAGTATTTAAAAAAAAAAAAAAAACTCTGACTGGTGTGTTGCTCAGTGGGTTGGGCATCATTGCAAACTGAAAGGTAGCCAGTTCCATTCCTGGTCACAGCACATGCCTGGGTTGCAGGCCAGTTGGGAGGGACATGCAAAAGGCAGCCAATCAATGTTTCTCCCGCACATAGATGTTTCTCTACCCCCTTTTCCCTCCCTTACCCTTTCTCTAAAAAAAGAAACAAACTTTTTTTAAAACAGCAAAACCATATTCAGATAGCAATAAAATATAAATTAGAAGCATGGTAAAACAACAGTTCTAGATTAATGTAACATTTACTCAGCATTATGGTAAAGAAAATGTAATCTTCCTGAGATGTTAGTTTCAATTAAAATCTATACTTTTTTAAACAACTCCAGATATGTTTTCACTGCCACAGTCAACTCAAGGCCCTTCTGAGATTATCAACAGAAAAGACATTTATACAAACTCACTAGTACACGTGAAATCTCATCAGCAAAGCCCAACATTACTTGTTGTTAGTGTTATGTAGCTGACTGCCGCCAGGTGTCATGCCAGTAGGCTTAATTCAATTAGTAACCTTAATTGAAGCAGAATCAAATTAATTATATAATTTTGAGCTGTTCAAGTTTAATTCCATTAAAATTAATTCATGAACCAGGGCATTATAACGTATTGCTGACTAGAAGAAAATAGGTATGAATAAAGCCTCTAGACACACTTGACTTACACTTGAACCATGTCCAATATTCAAGTGCTAAACAGAGAACCTCTCAATACTCCACTGAATGAATGAAACTGTTATGCGGTCCATATACACACAGATTTAGCAGTGACCCTCTACTAAGAGGAAAATAAAGTTCTTCCTACTCTAAATAAGTATTAAGAAACAGTTTATCACGTGATTTTTTTTTTTAGTTTCCTTATCTGTGAAATTTTGTAATTAGGTGATCCCAGAATCCTTCTTAAAAAAAATATATACTCTAGCATTTTCTATCTTATTATGTTCAAGAAATAATAAATGGTATGTAATTACTATTAAATCAATCACAATCATCAATTTTGCCTCCTTTGAAAACTAAATGTCTTGGTTCAAAATTAGGTGTCATGGTTTTGCTATTATCTATAGTAATTAGCTCAAAGGAAAGCTCAGAAAAGAGTCCATGTATAAAATTTAAGTTGGCTGTTGCCAATTCTCCATTCTACAAACTAAACTTCTGTAACCACTTGACTGTTCTGTGACTTTCTCATGTATGTGCATTATTTTCTTAACATCTCTTTAATATTTAAGAAATATGCCCTGGCTGGTGTAGCTCAGTGGATTGAGCGCAGGCTGCGAATCAAAGGGTCGCTGGTTCGATTCCCAGTCAGGGCACATGCCTGGGTTGCAGGCCAGGTCCCCAATGAGGGCCACGTGAGAGGCAACCACACGTTGATGTTTCTCTCCCTCTCTTTCTCCCTCCCTTCCCCTCTCTCTAAAAATAAATAAATAAAATCTTGAAAAAAGAAATAGCTATATGGCAGGCTCATAAATGGTGCACAGTTACATCTAACTTTGAAGAAAAGCATGGAGAGTGAGACTTAATTAACAGACAATAATAAGATGGACACCAAGATGTCCAGCCACAGAACCAACCTTATTACAACTTTCAGTAATTTAAGTCAGCCACTACTCACTACAATGACAAAAGAGCAGTTTCTAACAGGAGATTTCTGTGGTCACTGTAGGCTTGTTATGTCACCTCTGAATTGCAGAAGCAGAGGCCACAGTGGTCCTGGCTTAATCCCTTTCTGAATTTACGGAGGTTTATAATTTCAATTCAATTACCACATGGGCCTGAAAGACATATCCTGCAGGCAAGAAAGGGAGTTCAATGATGTATGAAATCAGTCTATAATTTTCAATAAGATTTCTATTGTATATATACTGTACATACAACAAGCATTCTTCCCCAATTTAGTAATTTTCTCTTAAAGGGGAAACTTCATCATCTCAACTATGCTGTTCTTCTAAGCCAATGGTTCTCTGTTGTTTTTGATTTTCGTTTGTTTGTTTGTTTGTTTGTATATTTTCTTGTAGCGCTCTTTAAACATAAAGATGCACAGGTCTCAAACTCAGAGGTCTCAATTTGAGTGGTATGGGGGTAAGGGAGATGTCATTATCACATATGGCCAGGTTATATTTAGGTCACTGTTCCAAATAAGCTTTTCTGTACTAAACAATTTAGAGAAAACTTAGAAGAGCCTATCAAATATTGAGATATAGGCCTTGTTTCTCTCACCTTGTCACAGTATTCCAAGTAATCAGGAAATACAATTTTATCTAATCAGTAATTAATACAGATATTTAGTTCTGTCTCCATATCAGTTCAACTATGAGAAAACAAAACCTGAATTATACATAATGCTAATCACTTGTACTAATAGGTGAATACATATTTTAGATATTGAAATGAAAAATGAAGACACATTAAAAATAGCACCAGACCAAAGTATACCACTGGCATTTGCTTCTGAAAGTCTAGCTCCCAGGCATTCTAGTGGGCCTACTCTGAAAACAGAAGTGCAGAAGAATCTTTGGATAAAGAAAAAAGCTTTATCCCTACAACAAATCTTCTAGCTAGGATAATCAAACATACATCTGAAACAATCAAGCAACTACAAAACAAAAGGTAATATAAACTGCCCTGGGTCATAATGCTGGCTCAGAGACTGATCAGCCATGTGACTGGGGCTGGACCCATTCTCTTCCACGGGAAATGAGGAGATTGAGCTGGATGCTTGCAGGGGCCTTTTTTGCCTCTAAAATTCTGTAAATCTGACTCTGCACAAGGTCCAAACAATAGAGCCAAAATTTCATATCCACACTAAAGGGTATTTAGAATGAAGTACAGAAAATAATAGAAAAACCTTTGTAAGGCATTGGGTTTGAGTTAAAATTAACAAGCATGAATTAAGCAAAAGAATCCAAGAAAAAAAAAGTTTTAAATGATGAATTTAAATGCAGTATGTTTTATGCAGAAATGACTATCTTACAGGATCTATACTCTTTATTTTATGTTATTTTTTCTAAAGAAGGGCATTAATGATGAGAAGCAATCTCTTTCCGATCTCAATTATTCTTGCTGAAAGAGAATGAGATTCAGGTGAATAAAATTTCCATTTAATTAAAAATTCTATAATATTTTTCCTAGTTGGCCTTACCCACATTTAAAATTTTGAGAAGATGTGTAAAATATTATGTGTCATAGCTGGTATGTGGTTGTTAAATAAGTACTAATTTTAAAAAATGAAATTCTTTTGTTGAAAAAATATATTAATGAATTTTTGCAATTACAGTATTAGCAATTTTCAAAGGACTTCAATATATATTTATTTGATCTTCAAAAGTATGAATGATAGAAAGAAAAAAATGTTAGCTTAATTTTACCAATGAGAATACAAAGTGGGTCTCAGAGACAGATTTTCAGTTGGAGACAGGATGTTAAAATCCAGAGTTTAAAAGGATCTTTTAGTTCACCTAATTAAATATCCCATGCAGAGTAGAAAGCCCCACTGCAATCCTCAGACCTTCCCCAAAATTCCAAGGAAAGGGAACACATTCTATTCTTGGTCAATAAGTTATTCTTCATTTTGAGCATAAATCTGTTGTCAGCTAATTTATAACTAGTCCCAGTTCTGCTCATTGTAGGTAGAAATAGTAAACTCAACGTTTCTATAAGACAAGCATTCAAACTATTAAAGATGGATATTCTTTCCATCAGTTTGTAATCAAGCAAATATATTACCTCAATAGCTAAATGCTTTTAACAGATAAACTAACAGAAGAATCTGGGAATATTATAGTATAAAATTCTGTATACTTCAAGGTTTTCAAAAAATAGGGACAATACTGTCATCTAAAAGTCCTGGTATTTTAATCCTTCCTGATAATAAAAAGACTCTCATTAGGTTTTCTGGGACATAAATACTATCTTTAAATTGTACCTTGTACTAGAGAAGTGGTGAAGAGCACCGGATCTAAAATGATGGTGCATGGGTCCACCATTAGCAATGTGGATCTTGGACAAGTTAATCTTTGTCAGATTCTTCATCTATAAAATGGGAATAACAACAATACTACATCATTAAGTGAGTGTAGAAAGAAATGGAATTATGCCTGGAAAGGAAAATGTCTGGTATGTAATAAAGGCTTATTCACATTTGCTATTATTAAGTGTTACTGCAATAAGCACCTTTTTAAAACCTGCTATAAACTAATCAGAGGGAGGCTGTTGAGGGCAGTGTCTATTCCATAATCCCTAATCTTGCATAAACCATGCAAGAAATCTGTTTACAGACTGAATATAAGGAGAACTATTGCTTCCTCCAAGAAAATGTATATTATTTTTTCCTTTATGGATAATAAAGGAAATCATATTAAAATCATATTTTAAATAAATTAAAATCATATTTTAAAAACACTTCATTTTGACTCAAATTTATAATCATAATTGACTTCATTTTGACTCAAATTTATAATCATAATTGAGTAAGTGGGTTTGACTCTGCAGTCTAATTTGGTATGTACATTTTGATTTCCCCCGTTTGAATCTCCTAGGCTACCTATATTTTCATTATTCTGTTTAATCTTTTTAAAAAATGTACTCTTATAAACCACCTCAAATATTTTGCTAAAGTAGGCAGAGGAATGTGTAAATGCACAAACTAATCATCAAATATGTTTTCTATTTGTTATCCATATTTTATTTGCTTACATCAAGAAAGACTAATATAAATTACAGCAATTGGCAGATATCCTTATAAAATCTTATAAAACCTCATAAAACATAATCAGTGTAAAATATACTTATTTCTTATAAAAAACACTATACGCAGCTTTCTTTGTGCTTAAATTTTGGGACTTTTGCATGTTAAAGCTCATCTACTTCAATTAAATATTTGATAATAAATAAGGACAGATCATTTGTAATCTATATAATATATATTCTTCTTGCTATGCAATCTATATTCATATCTCTTTAATCTGTAAACAAAATTGCATTAAACAATTTCATTTTTACTCTTCTATTCAAATACCATCACCATTTCAGATGAACTATATGTATTCAGTTTATGAAATCTCAAGAAATCTAAGACTCTCTGGAAAAGTAAAAAACTCTGGGTCTGTATTTCCCAGAGGCTCAGAACAATGTGGACATCTACAAATACTTCCCAAATGTAACCTTTAAAAAACCAAAGATAAGGCAGCTTTCAGGAAGACCTGAGGCTCTGGAATTTTACTTCTTCACTGATCAAAAAAAAAAAAGGAAAAAGTCTCTTAAGATGAATGGTCTTTAAGAAACCTACATGCTTTGTCTAATGTTCTAAAACAAATTAAAATTGCATTGGCCAAAAAACATGTTGAGATAATCAAAGCATTTTTAACAGCTGAATAAACAGATGCATGAAATTACATAATTTTATAAATACAAGAAATCTATTAGTTAATCACAGATATAGTATGAATGTTTGTTGAATAAATTAAACATTTAAATAGGTTTAATTTAATCAAGTAATTGTTACCAATATTTTGAAAAATGAGTCTGAACAAAATCTAAAATGCATTCCTTCAAAAGGGCTTCTTATGCTTTTAAAAGTTTATGGTGTGTTTTAATCCAAAAGAATATGGGGGAAAAAAATGGCATGGACTCAACTAGTTTACAGCTTGGGGGTGAGTAAAGAGTGGGTTATACACACAGCAAAGTGGAAAAGAATTACAAATTACATGCACATGCAATTGAATATAAATATGAAAATGATAGGTATAAAATGCAGGAATAGTTCAAATAAACAATATCTCAATAAATCAGGGCTCTACATAAATGGGGGGAGAAGGAAGAATTAGGTACTTTCCACTTCAAAAAAATGTAGTGGAAAGGTTAGATGACAGCAGGCCAATATTAGGCACCAAGACATAAAAACATTATCCCAGTCATCTTAATCTCCTGCACCTTTTTCATCTAAATCTGAAGTTCTTATCTTAAAATTATTTTTTCAGGATGACTGACCCTGAGGCATATTAAACTCCTGCCTCCTCAATTACAGGTCCAATTGTATTCTTTCTACAGACAAGTATACTCATACTAAAACCAAACACTCAGGCTCATGGAATTTGGAGTTACATGGGCTCATAAAGGTCTCTTTGCCCAACCTGATAGCATGAGTTCAGATGAAAACATTCCACATACAAATCCCCACGTAAGCCAAGGAAATTAGACATGAATACTTCCAGGAATAGGGAAACAACCTCAGAAGACAGTTTCTTCCAGTTTTGGACTGCTTAATATTCAAAGACTTTCCGGGGACTTCCGCCAAGATGGCGGCGTAGGTGGACGCACTCGCTGCCCGCACATCCAGAGTGTCTAAACAACGAACGCAGGAGCGAAAAATTAAACAACCAGAACGGACAGAATCGAACTGAAGGGAAGTCCAACACCCAGGAGGTAGGAGAAGACGAACATCCAGGCCGGTAAGCAGGGCAGTACCGGGCGGAGGAACGGAGCCTGAACAGGGCGTGGCCCCGAACAACAGGTGAATCCCGAAAGCCGGCGACGCTGCCGGAGAGAGGCCAGGGCTGAGCCAGCAGAACCCAGTCTGGCAGGAAAGGCGGTGGGGAGCTGGGGAGAGGAGGAGTGACGGGAGCCCTCGGTGATCGGAGGCCGCCATTGCTTCCTCCCAGGCCCCGCCCCCAGAGGCAACGTCATCCAAAAAGCGACCCAGGTTGCAGGCACCTGCCAGCCGACAAGTGCACCGAGATAAAAAGAATGAAAATGGCCAAAATGAAAGATCAGAACAAATTACAACTAACGGATGACGATATAGTCAACCTATCAGATGCGCAATTTAAAATGCTTGTAATCAAATTGTTAACAAAACTGGAAGATAGGTGGACGCAAATAGTTGAACAGATGCACAATACAATAAGGATAATGGAGGAAGATTTACAGGGAACCAACAGGAAAAAAAAGGAGGTTGGATCTCAAACCAATGGGGTGGACCAGAAGGAAGAAACAAGAATTCAAAAAAATGAGGAGGGTCTCAGGAACCTCAGAGACATTTGTAAACAACCCAATATCCGGATCATACGGCTGCCAGAAGGACAAGAGGAACACCAAGAAATTGAACGTATTTTTGAACAGATAATGAAGGAAAACTTCCCAGATCTGGCAAAGGAAATAGGCTTTCTGGAAATCCAAGAAGCTCAGAGAACCCCAAAGAAGTGGGACCCAAAGAGGAACACACCAAGGCACATCATAATTACATTACCCAAGGTCAAGAATAAG
>PVJI01018945.1:0-32140 GCA_004026765.1 Micronycteris hirsuta
AAAACCAAAGGGGGTAGGTTCGAGGGTGGGAGACAGAAATGGGTGGGGCAGGGGGCATGGTGGGGGGAAAATGCAGACAACTATACTTGAACAACAATAACAAAATTAAAATTCAAATAAAAACAACCAGATATCTTTGGTATGATGTGTTAGGAGATCTAGTTCCAACTTCAAACTTCTGTTTCTGCTGGCTTCCCCTGACTTGCAGGAGGTAGCAGCACCTCTTTCCAGCCAGGTGTGGGCAAAGGCTACTACTGGGTAAAGTGTTTTCTACTTGGCATGTTGACACTCAAGGAGGGGGGTAGTCCTTATTAATTCTGCCCTGGCTGGGCGTTCTAGCTTCCCACTAACCCCCACTGACACCAGGACAATGGGGTGTCCTCGTTACCACAGGGGTGGCGGTGTTAGTCCTTGCTCTTCACAAGGCTTTTCTGATGCTACCCTAGTCAGGAAATAAAGCAGTAGAAGGAGGGTGTGGGAGTCCAGACTCCCCTGTGGTCCCCAATGACCCAACACAGTGGGACCTTATCACATCAGTTTAATGTGTCCCCTGCGAAATACTGGCATGATCAAATCAAAGTGACAGATGTGACTGTAATGTCTCACCTCTTACTTTGTGTACCTTCTCTTCTTTTTCCCAAAGAAACATGTGTTTAAATCAGTACCAAACTACAGTAAGAAAACAAATAATGATCATTCTGATTAAAAGCCTGCGCTTTCAGAACTAGGTAATGCAATATTCCTCATCCCGGTCATTGAAAGTTCTTTTAAATAAACTGCTAGAAAGAGAGATTGTACATTATAATAGTCTTTCTGATACTGATTATAGAAATGTATGGGGAAAAGTAATGTTTCCAGAATTTAGAATAATATGTTATTTCTGAATGAAATATACATTTTTTATACATATTACCAGCCTATGTGTTTTAATGATAGGATTCACTTCTTAACCCAGTTCCGTTTCCTTGTGAACAAATAATCTTATAATGGCAAGTAGAGTCATTAATGTACAATCTGCTAGAATTGGGGGAACCAGGATGTATTGAATTTTTTTTCCTTATTGATTAAAAACTTCCTGGGGATCTGTGCTTGGTGAACATGAGTGAAACTTAATTCTAAAGCTACAGTTCACTCTCTTAACAATGAATTCTGAAATATAATTAGACATCTGCAAAAGGGATTTCCTCATCTAAGATTTTTAGTTGTGCCACTGGCTTTCCTGGATCTTTGATTATTAGAATAAAATTTAACAAAGTACAAAACTTATGCTTCATACCTATAAATGTGTTTGACTAGCTTATCAGGACTTCTAATTCCATTGAGAAAATCGCAGTGGTTATTAACTAGTTCTCTTGTCACCAGGCTGTGTAATAACCTGCCAAGATGCCTCCCATTTTTTCTTTACAACGGGGGTCCTTGATTTCACATTTTGTCTGTTAAAAATGCTCCAATGGCTTTTCAATGCCCAAAGGGGTTGAAAAACACATCTTTCACATGTCCAACAAAACCCTTCATGGGTTTACCCCAGTCAACTTTTTCCAGCTGCATCATCTTCACCCGGATTTGCAGGTACCCAAAGCCTCGTAAGTTTATAGCAACCTATGTCTTGCAAGTATCTCGTACCTTTAACCGAAGCACCTTTCCTTCTTGCCTAACTGGAAGCGTGTACTGGATATTGTTCAAGGCTGACTTAAACATCACTTTCTGTAATAAGGAAAAAGTCTGGAAATTTTCTCAGGTTTCTGACATTGCTTAGACGCAAATAATCTGTAGTTGAATAAATACATAAATCCTATCCTCTTGGAGCTTCCAGACTGTGAAGGCTTCTCTGTTCACAGTCCTTGGAATCCCTCCCCAGTCAGAATTAGATAAGGTTCCCAAACTTCATGATAACAAGCTGATTATAAATTGAAGTCCATCTGTAAACGTTGTGCTTTTCAGCATGGTACCTTCTCTTAATCTCCCATTCAATTCCTAAATCCAGCGCAGTTTAGCACAGAGAAGATGCATGCCCAATCCTTGTAAGAGTTTAGATTTAAAATGGGAGAGACAATGAAAGGCTGAAAGATTCAGTTAACCAGCTCAATATGTTCTTTTTTCTAAAAAAATTAATTGGTTAACTTGATATGAAAAGCAATCATTTCTTTTGGAAGAGAGTCCTTAATGTGCAGGAAGAATTTTTATGGGATATTCAATATACTAAAAGTTGTTTTAAATAAAATTACCTCTTGTCCAACAATGACAAACAGAGACAAAAATTTATTTGCATGGAGTGTTGTGGCGATTTTGTTTGCCCTCCATTTCTTTATATTGAAAATGACATACCAGGCAATTTACCCACCTGGGTTTTTAATGAGTCACAATGTTTGAATCCTAGGAACTGAATAATCTCATTCATTTATGGTCTTGTCCTGCAGCTGTTGTGTTTTATATAAGACAATTTGCATAAGTGAAACAGAGCTCTTCAATAAGCTTTGCTAAGTGCATCTGAGCCATTTCAGGAAATAATCACATTTCACAGAAGAGAATAAAAAGCATAAAGTGCCATTTTCCTCAAGTAACAAAGAGGTAAATGACAAAAGCATAAATATTAATCTAATGACCAATAAATAAGTACTTATTGACATCTAAGAAGAATCGCTGTAACACATCTGCAGTTTAGTCTTGGCTTTAAATAAGCCAATTGGAGGTCAATTGTGGTCTGTTTTATCAACACATCCTTGTCTTTCCTTCCCCCCTATATTACACTACAGCATTAGAGCTACCAATAACTTCTTGCTTTCTGACAGATCACACTGAGGCTAATGACCAAATTCAGGCCAGAATCCATTGTCCAGCCAGCCCCTACTCACCAAGCTCTCTTGTCCACTTACTACCTTCAATCACAACTTCCTGGGCATGGCTTCTTCCTCTCCTTCCTCCCTCTCTGTCTTGGTGAGGCCTCAGGACTTCTTGCCTCATCTTCTCTGATAGGGATTCTCTTCCTGCCACTCCCGTTTACATAGTTCATACCTGCTAGAGTAACAGTGCTAAAGCACAAACCCAATCCTGTTGCACTCCTGCTTTCAATGCCTTCTTTGACCTCAAATTTAAATTGATTTCTGATAAGTCCTACAGGTTCTTGTTAACCATCTGTAATTTTTCACATTCTTATTGAAATATTTAGTCATCACCAATCTCTTTTCAGCACCTACGCTGCGGCAAGCAGCAGAGCCCCTCATCGCTGCTTTAGGGAGATGTGTCCCGCCCTGTTGGAGCTGCAGTGTTTCACAGGTGCCCTGTTGCTGCTGCAACAAATTCCCAAAAATGTAGTGGCTCAAAACAAGACAAATTTTCTTTATCTTACAGTTCTGGAGGCTAGAAGTCCTAAAATCAAGATATCAGAAGAATTTTTCTCCTTCCACAACCTCTAGGAGACAATTCATTTCAGTCATTCCTTTGCTTTTCCAGCTTTTAGGGCCCTCTAACTTTCTTTGGCTTTTTGCCCCATCTCCATGTAAAGTAACATATTCACAGGCTCTGTGGATTAGGGCATAAACGTCTTTTGTGAGGGGTGGGGGGTGAGGGATCGCTGTGCACACCCTCCTTGTCTAACAGAATGGGCAGATACTTTGTTTTAGGGTTCTTCTTACTATTTTCTATTTCCTAAATTTTATCATGCTAATATATAGTACTTTTTCTAGTTATGGAAAAAAATGTTTTAATTGTAAAAGTCACACCCTAGCAGTTTACCAGATGAAATCCAAAGTTTTTATCATGATATAACCGACCCAGGAAGACCTGATAGTAATTCTGTCTTCTTGGCTTACATCCTGTGACTCTGCCGGAGTATGTGCTAAACTTTGATCACTGTAGGGCCACTCACTGTCCCCTTAACAGACTCCTTTTTATAAGTCTCTGCTTCTTGCATGAAAAACTGGGAAAGTTTTTCCCCAACCTTTTAGTTTAGTAAATACCTGACTCAAATGCCATTCTTTTGCTAGCTCTTCCTTAACACTCTGGTGTGGTATTTTCTGCCTCCTGCATCTCTCCAGAGTCCAGAGCACCCTTTCCTAGTGCTTTACAGAATTATTTATGCCCTAGCTCATCCACCACGTGCCTCCAGGACAGGATTACAGCCTTTGATTTTCTGTATACCTGGCACTTACTGCAGTGCTTAGCAGCACCACCACGGAATAAAAATTAAAAGTCTGAGTGACTAAATTAAATGACGTTTCTTTGGAAATGGCACACTCAAAAATATGCCTACTAATGTGTCCTTGAGGCTACAGAATGTGGCAAATTTATTGAACTATTAGGATGTTTAAGTTATTTTCATGGGAATGAAACAATGCCCGAAGGTTGTAACTCAACACCGAAAGTCATTTTTCTAAAGGTGAATGTGTACAAATGTAAAAAAAAGTCACAAATGTTTTGCTCAAATTCAAATACCATGCTTTATTTTTAATTAATGTGATAATTTTTACTGACTATAAAGAATGCTTCGACTTGCTGGATCCTGTGCTTGTATCTGATGGTGGGGTTTATAATGTGTGGGTCTCTGGACCGGAGTCAGTCTTTCGAAGGAACCATTTTTCTAAGGAGTGTTTTGGCTTGGCCTTTCCACTATTTGCTCCCTGTTAGTGTTCACCAGCTTCAGAATGACAACTCTTAAGAGTTATTTCAAGTTGAATCTTTTTAAAATGTAAATATTAAATCAAATTGACTGGCCTACATTATGGACTGAATGACGCATTATTTATGAAGCAGATAACATGTACTTTAGTACCAGGGACATTAACTCCAAACACCCATTCTCCTAATGTTAGGTTCCATCCCGCCTCTCTGAGGAAGTGGTAAATCCAGAAGATCTGGGGAAGGAATCGTGTCTCTTCTGGTCTCATCCACCTCCTCAACTTTTATTTCCCTATTTTGAGTTTTGCCACTGGTCCTTCTCTGTATCCTATGTAGGTCAACTGAAATAAGGCAATAGTATTAGACTTGAATTTTTGCACAAAGTGCAGCTAGTCCTTTTCTCTATCTGTATTTACTCAAAATGGCTGAGGATAAAATTTCATCAATAATTTAGAAAGCGACTCAATCCTTGTTACTTGTTTGCCTTTTATACAACTGTGAAATACTAGAACATAAAAGTGTAATTCTCCTCAGTGTTATTCTTCATAATCCTTGCTGCCTTGTTTCCTCAGTGTGTGTGTGTGTGTGCGCGTGTGTGTGCATGCGTGTTCATTCCACCCCTTCTCCTTCTCTCTCTCTCCACCCTCCCTCCCTCTTTCTCAATCTGAAAGCTGGGAGGGGCTACATAGGCCTGCCTGATAATTTAACTGAAAGAAAGCAACTTTCACTGTGAGTACCATCTGGGGAACAATAAAAGGTTGACTCCACATTTTGTCCCTGGTTGAATTAGGAGCCATCTTTCCCTCCTAAAGTAGCAACAGCTATGGCTTTTACTTTTACTACTCAGATCTACATTTTAAACCCACCGAATATGGATGATATTTACCTTTCTGCAAGGTCTTGTGGAATCAACATAGATCTGAGGCCTAATAAAAAGTATGCAAAGAATACAAGCCCAAAATATTCATTATCGGTTGACCCAGCAATAATTGGTCTGAAACAGATGATACAAACTAATTGAATTTGTAATAATAAATTCATAAGCCAGATAGCTAATATATTTATATTATTTAGAAACACTGATGTCAAATATTTTAGAAGACTCATGAATATCAGTAAGTGATTTTAGTTACAGAACATACTCTCTTTCAAACTAATTTTAAAATCAGGAAGTTGATTTTAAAATTAAGTCAGCAAAGTTAAGCAATCTTTTTATATCCCCAAGCTATAAAATTTTCATCTCTTTTAAAGGTAAATTAATTAATATTGTAGTGTGTTTACCAAGTAGTCCATTATAATATTATAGTCTGTTTAGAGTATAATTTTCTTTGATTTTTCTTTTTTTGGAAACATATTTACTAAATATTATCCTTTAAATCTGCCTATCCAAAATGTTGTATGATTCAACACTTCAAAACATTTATTAATTATTGCTACAATATCTTAGAATATGGTTTATTTTAACTTATATTTTATCGACTATCACTTCATTATGTACAACCTAAATCTCTTCAAAGAACTCTCATAGAATAAGTACTTCTAGTTCACTTCTGAGATTTTACCATCAGCTCATAAAACACCATATCAATGGTAATGCTCATCAGCTTCAAAATCAGGAGGAATATTTTTCTGAAAATATCACCGTGATCTTAAATCCAGACCCTAGTCTAGAATCTTGATCCCAGATTATATTCTCTCATAAACACATATTGTTACATATTGAGCACGCATTGTTAGAATATTGATTAGGATCGTATTTAAATAATAGCAACAGTCCTGGCTGGTGTAGCTCAGTGGATTGAGCTCGGGCTGGTAACCAAAGGTTCCCGGTTCGATTTCCAGTCAGGGCACATGCCTCGGTTACAGGCCAGGTCCCCAGTGAGGGCCGTGTGAGAGGCAACCATACATTGCTGTTTCTCTCCCTCTCTTTCTCTCTCCCTTCCCCTGTCTCTAAAAATAAATATTTTTTTTAATCTTAAAAATAATAAATAAATAAATAAATACATACATAATAGCAACAGATCACCAACAATATAAAAATAAACAGAAAAAAATTATGAAAATATATTGTCCTAGTATGCCAGATATTTAATCAACTTAAAAATGAAATCATTTTATCCAAAATGGCTTCTTCTTTTAAAGTGAATGAAGTTATTTTAATTATTTTTTTAAAAATCCCATAATTTTGTTTGAAAAAATTCTAACATCTTCTCGTGTATATCTACATTATATGAATTATTTTTATTGCTTTAAAAACTTACATAGCCCTGGCTGGTATAGCTCAGTGGATTGAACACGGGCTAGGAACCAAAGGGTTGCCGGTTCAATTCCTAGTCGGGGCACATACCTGGGTTGTGGGCCAGGTCCCCAGTGAGGGCCATGTGAGAGGCAACCATTCATTGCTGTTTCTCTCCCTCTCTTTCTCCCTCCCTTCCCCTCTCTCTAAAAATAAATAAAATCTTTAAAAAATATAACTGATGTAAATGAAGGGAATTGACATTTGATATTAGGAAACCTACAGCTAGTTACAGGAAATGCACACACACACTTCTCCACATCCAGTTTATGACAATGCAGACAGGGCTTTCTTTAACCAAGTGGTTCTGTTGACCAACAGGGCTACTGAGCCGAAACAATAAAGTAATAACTCAGAAAAAGATAGGCCCATTTTAACTTTCTTTGGTTAATCTGAATTCTGGAAACCAAGAAAGAGATTATGGGAACACGACGAATTTCTGGAAATGTACACATTAGCTGCTGCAGTAACAAATGATGCTTTTTTATTAAAATGAATACAATATCTATAGAATATATACATGCACATATATTCAATACACACATATGTGTGAAGATATATTTGTTCCATTTCTAAAATTTGCAAATACTTTTACTAAACCATTTTATTCTATGTATTATTTTTTTTCACTTTTCAAAATTTAGAATCATAGTATAAGTAATAGTTTGTAAATTATAAAATTAATAGTTTTCTGTGTATCTGATAACATTTTCTGAACACTTTCAAACTTCATCATGAATACAGTGTGCATACTTTATGGCACCTAACTCATCCAGAAATCTGAATGTTATATGTACAAATATAATTGCTTTCAGAAGAGCATAATTTTTATTTATTTCTATGTGGAGGTTTGTTTAGTAGAATTCTAGATGGTGTAAGACATCTACTGCCAAATATCCGTCTCCATACATAAGAAAGATAACAACAGAGGGTTTGACTGACCCATTTGTAAAATTAACATTGAGAAGAGCATTTCTATTGCTATTTCTCTGGCACTGTGTTGAATATTATCAATGAACACAAATGAGAATGTGTAAAATAAATAGGGTAGATCTTGCATAATCAAAAACCTTACCCAAATGTTTGTTCAAATGGCAAGTTCCACTGAGCATTTCAAAATACTAGCAAACAGATTGTTGACTGACTGATAGGCAGGGATAGGAAAGCTACGGCAGTAGTTGCTGCTGCCGGCCGAGGATCCACTAGAAATTCAGACTGAGAAGCTGTGAGGCTATAGAGCAAGTTAATTGCCAACATAATTACAAATAATCCATATATAAGTTAATTTCCACACAATTTTCAGGGATAATAATATAATGGATTTTAATATAGTGTGAAAGGCATTCTGGCCCAGTGGCCTACAAGTGAATAAGTGCAGGCAGAAAGGAAGGAGGGAGGGAAGGTGGGAGGGAAGGAAGGGAGGAAGGGTAGGAGGGAGGGAGAAATTTACCATCACCATTCATCTCCCTACCATGATTCTGAACTAGTTGTTTTTTTCCCCTTCTTTCCTTTTTTCCTCACACCCTTTCCCAACTCCTCATTGAACTGCTGCCTTGTGTCTTGGATATATAGTAGTACAGAAAGTACAGTAATCCACGACCCACTGGGACTTCCACTCCAGATTAAAGATACACATAACAAAGGTAATTCAGACCATGACAAGTCCTGTGAAGAGAGCACAGAGAATGGGTTCAGAATGAGGAGTAGAATCATTGGCATACCACTGCGGGAAGGCCTCTCAGAATAAGGAGAGTTGAACCAAATGGCTAAGGACACAGAAGAAAGAAGCCTTTTCACAGAGAGAAGGATCATTGTGAGTTGAAGGAACATTATGTTCAAAGACCCTAAGGAGGCCAAACATGTTTATCCCAGTGAAGTAATAAATAATAAACGATTTTTTCTTTTCATGAAGGTAATCAGAAGGTTATTACCTCTGATGTCTGTGACTAAGGACTAGTTTGTTTCTGTTTATTATACCCAAAATCTAAGATATTAAAGGCATTTCTGAGCTTCAGACAACTATACAGCAATAGGATATTATGGACTTTATATTAGAAATTTCTGAGGTTCTGGCTTTCTTTTGAACATGGATTCTCTTCTCTTATTCATAACTCACCATTTTAGAGATGAAATCAGATACCCCATTTAGCTATGCTTTCACTCTGTAGCAAAGGATGGAAAACATAACAAGTGAAGATATTGGCTTAGCAAGTAACCCAGTATTATAGAAAACATATGAAACCAAATGATCTATAAACCTCTATATTGTACTGATATCTTACTAATATTTTAGATACTACCATTTTAAATATTAGCTACCAAACATTTCTACTGCTGAATTATTTTAATCTCAAAGAGCTCATGCTATTTTTTTTTTAATCTTCCTGATCTTCCTTCTGCACAGATAGACCTCCCCCTGCTTTCCAGCTGGTAAAATCCAAAGTGTTCCTCAGAGATTACCTACTCCACATGCTTGGAGTAATTTCTAATGGCAGAGGAATTATCTATAAAATAATACAGGATTGGGGGAAAAACTACAGCTGAACTCCTCTTCCCTAAAAGCAAAGTATTGTACAAGAGTGCTTCATGGGAAATATCAGCTATTTCAACAATGGAAAAGTTATTGACCATTTGGTTTCAAATATTTGGTCAGTTCAAATAACAGTGAGTGCCCTTTGGGCGAAAGAAAATCAGTCAGACAAGTAGGTTGGTTTATACTTAGAGACAGAACTAATGAATGCCACCATAATTTTGAGTGGATGAATCAGCTCTGCTGTAATTATAATTAGTGGGTATGTCCTTCTCTCAGATTCCTAATGATGATCTTTTATATAATGATTTGGCTAAAGTTTCTAAGAAAGTTGTTCTGCCACTAGAGTGGTAAATTTAGCTATGATGAAAATTGCCAAAGAGAGGGTAACTAATTATTAAACTCACAGATGTTACCAGAAGATTTATTGCATTCACAAGTCTCATTTTTTTTCAGGATTTTAATGAATGGGTTGATAACACTAGTCTTAAAGGTCACTTCATCTGTGACATTCCTTTGGTAATCTTTCCATCAACATTAAGACAAGAGTAAATGTCACACTCTTGTGTGGTCTACTTTTGAAAACATTTAGCAAATGCCAAGCCATTGTAATTTTTCTACACACAGAAGGTAACAGGAAGCTGGGGATTATTTTTATCTTCCCCTAGCAATGGATCAGCAGATGACAATGCTTTCACAAGTCAAACTAAAACACGAAAAACTTGTCCAGGGCTGGCAATATATCTCAGGTTACCTTAGGTGTTGAAAGTGTTGATCACTTTCTATGATCATATGTTCTTACAGGCAATAAGCACAAAACAATTATCCAAATATTAGGCATGCAACAAATTACTCTAGACTGTATTAAATTATGTATATATTTGATGCCTAGTTATCCTCTCTCCTCCAATATGAAAATGAGTGAAGTGAACCTTCACAAAATAAAGCCTTTGTCATCTCTGGTGTAGAGTTACGCAATGGGGTAGAGAGGGACAGAAACCAGTAACTAATCTTCCATATTCCTCTATCCAAGTTCCAAGGTAGCTCTTGTGCTTGAAGCGTTTCCTTTCCACAGAAGAAGGTAGCTGAGGAAACTCATCTTCCTAAATCATGAAAGCACAAACATGCCTAAGAGAAAGAAAAGAAGCCTCCATCCCATCAGTGGCATTGAAGTGATCATGGCAGGGTAAAGCCATTAACTGCGGTTCTCCGTGGAATACACAGTCAATCCAGGAATCCATCATGTAGCGGTTTGGTTTGTTTGTTGAAAGCCGCATTAAGGGATCTTTCCACCATTTATTTGCTTAGTCCATTAAAAGGTGACATGTATGTATTGAGAGGTGGTAAAATCTGGTGGCTAAGAGCATAGACCCAGGAGACAGATGGCCTCTCTGCAAACCCCAGCCTGAAATATGCTGACTGAATAACTTCAGATAACACTTCTCTGTGCACTAACAGTCTCTATGCTTCATTTTCTTCATCTGTAAAATGAGACTACTAATAGTATCTGCTTTATAGGATTAAATAAATTATCACGCATTAAGACCTTACTCTGAATCTGGCACGTGAGAACTTCTGCGTAAGTGTGAGCTTTCATTGTTATTACTGCATGTACTTTCTAGGTCTAAGTTACTCAAAAATCAACCCTTCTCAAAATATGGGTAGTAAACATTCCCCAGCCACAGATGTTACAATACTAAATTGGGATACGGATTGGAAATTGGTGGTGCTGATTTCAAATGTCAATTAATTTGGAAAACTGACCTATAATAACTATAAAATATGTTTATATAAATAAGTCATGATTATTTCCATGAAGAAAATTATAATCCCATGGTAGGAAGAAGTATAGTGGATTTTAATAAAACATAGAATACAGAAAGTACTGAATAAAGTCATGGGGCATAATTTAATTCCCAGGGCCCTGAGAAGTTTTTTTTTTTTTTTAATCATTCTACTTTTTTTGTTGACACTATTACAGATGTCCCTATTCCCTCCCACTTTGCCCACCTCCACCCAGTCTCCCCAAAATGTTTTTTATTTGGGCTAAATTTGAGAGATTATGCATGAATGCATGATTTTGACAAGTGGGCATGATAGGATAATGTATTTTGTGGTGGCCAAGTAGTCAGAGTGGTATTACAGGAGATAAGTGAACAAGCAGACTAGGTCTTGATTGAGAATTATGGGAATCTGAAAAGCCTCACTGAGGAGACTGACTTATATCTTCAGACAAGAGAGCCAGTAGAAGTATTTAAACAGAGCAAAGATAAAATTGGATTTGATTGTTAGAAATATAATACTGGCAGTAGTATAAAGAATATACAAAAAACTCTTGGTAAACTATTCTGATAAAATAGTGCTTTGAATCCATGCTTTGAACTTCCACATTCACCTCGAGCACAGCACAAAAATTATAAAATTAAATAAATAAATACCAGATGTAGCCACACTCAAAAACAAAGTAATACTCTCTGGATCAGATACAGAACAAAAACCCAGAGTGGTGAGAACTGTGGCATTAAGCTCCAACCCACTAGCATTTTGATCCAAAAGCAAAAAGAGTTATTTGTGGGGAGATGAGGAAAACAAGGACCAGGAGGAGCATGGGAAGGATGCAGCCAGACTCACTCTGTGAGAGGGGCTGCCTGCAGACTTCACTGGGCCACGAAGGGAGCCTCAAACAGCTGCCCTGCAGCCTGGAGCTTCAGCTGACACACAGATCCGCCCAAAGAAAGCCCAAAGAACTACCTGGACTGGACGTCGTCTAGATTAACCTCTCTTTGACCAACTTCAAGTTGGGGGAAGATCCCTGGGTAAACAATGTGAAACCTATTACCATAGGACTAAGAGCAGGGGGGATACAGAATTCAAGGTGAGCACCCCCAAAAGAATACTTTCAAAGGTAGAAGAAAAACTAAAAGAAAAATGACCAACAAAAATGAATTCACTGACAAAATTGGAAGATGACAACAGAATCATGAACTGTCTTCCAAATAAGAAAATTATAATCCGAAAGTATAAAATTAATAGCACCCATTATAAAAGTATGATAAATTATGAAACAAACATGGCCATAGATGAAGCAAGAGGAGGGGGACAAAAAATTGCCCTCAGAAAACCAGGAAATAAAAAATGTAATGATTAAAGTGAAAGCAAATTAAATGCATGTAATTATATTTGCCTTCAGTCAGTCAAAGGGAAAGAGTAATTTATAAAATAGTAATTTGGTTGGGATACTGAAAAAATATTTTAATGAAAGAAAAATTTTATTTTTTTAAATGAAAGAAATTTTTAAAACACAGAAAACAGATTAGGATCATCACAATGTGACTAATAGGCATTCCAGAAAAAATTAAATGTAGAAAAAAATATATCGTAAGTAGCATGGATGAATGAATAGCATGAGGTTTTTGGACTGAAAGTGTATGTCTAGTGCTAACTAGTACAAAAAATAAACCCACACTTTGATATTAAATTTAAATATAAAATACTGAAAAGAAAAAAAAAGGGTGCTACGTAATGAGATAAAAGAGGCCACTGAAAACATATAACAATATTTGTATGCACCTAAAAATGTAAATAATTTTTTTAAATCCTGATGACTTACAAGGAAAAGTAAAAACATGTCAATCTCTCTAAGATAATGATAAAATATATGGAATAAAGCAAGGATGCAGATAATATCAAATTTAAAACAACAACAAACGATCTAATATAAGTATAGAGACCTGAATTCCACAAATAAAGAAAGTATACTTTTTTAAAGCATAAAAATATTAGCAACATAGCAAATGAAACAGGATATATCAATACTTTCAAAATGATATGCAATAGGTCACATTTTTTATAATGATGAGACAGCTTTATATCTTGGTTTCTGATTAGAGGACCAAAATATGAAAGCTAATAAAAATATAAATGAATATCAATTTGTCCATTAAAAACCTTTCTTCAAAACATAATTGTAGCACTCAACAAAGAATTGCATCCTTCTATATAATTTATGATCACTTAAAATATGAACACATTCTTTGATTTGTAGTTTTGGTCAATCGCCATTAATCTGTTTCTCAACATACGTCCTTACCTTTAAAATAAGGAGGTTTAGTTTCATAACCACTAGGACTCCTTCTGGTTTAATAATTGCATGATGATACATTTTTTAACCCTCCAACTGCTATGTTTTCTCTGTGTTTCTTATAAAAATAATTTACCTCCCTTCGATACTACAAAAAAGAAAATAGATTTGGCAATCAAATAAACCTGACCTTGAGTTTTGTTTGGTCACTCACTTCACATAAGCTATTTATACTTTTGAGCTCAGTTCTTTCATCTTTGACATGAAGGTAAAAATAGGATCCACGTCAATTTTCAATCATGTGAAAATGTTTTGAAGGTCCATTCAGTCTTTCAGAAGTGTTTTTAGGGGACCTACGAAGCACTAGGCATGAAATGTGATAGACCAGAGAGATGGATGACAGAGCAGAGTCTAGACTGTGAAACACACAGTATTAATTCCTTCCCTTTCCACTCCTCGCCTTTCTCCTCATTTCTCTGAATGCCTCTCAGAGCTGAGTCTTTCCCCAGCACTGAGGTAGCGCTCAGCACCACAGCCATGCTGTTCTATGCGCGTTACACAGCACAGGGGAAAGAAGACACAGCAAGCTCTTGTTCCTCCACAGAAAACTGGACATCTAAGGCCTCAGAATACTGTTGCAGCCCAATCAAATTCCAATATCAGACCTAGTTTATGGACGTTTATTAATGGATATTTGTGAGCATTCCAAGGGGTAAGTTAATCAGCATTTTCAGGACTCTCTCTGCTCTTTGCATAATTTATATTAAATTGATGCAGGCAGAAGGCAATGTTGTTTTGGTTTCCAAGTTTGAACCAGCTATTAAATCATTTATATTTTTTCCATGTTGGAAAATTAAATATTCTCTATACTGAGGATTTTTAGAATATTTGAGAAAAGAAAATTATTCTGTTTGCCTTATTGTAATGATAACTTACACTTTAAAAAGCAAATCTACTTCACAGGATATGAAATTTCAAGGCATTTAGGGAGGAGTATTATCTCAGCTGTTTGTGGGATTTTCATATCTGTTTTAAATTTCACTTTTAATTTTACTTTTAAATTTTGCAGTAAATATGAAGCATGATCCCCTTACTACCACTTTTTTAAAGATTTTATTTATTTTTAGAGAGAGGGGAAGGGAGGGAGAAAGAGAGGGAGAGAAACAGCAATGTATGGTTGCCTCTCACATGGCCCTCACGGGGACCTGGCCCGCAACCCAGGCATGTGCCCTGACTGGGAATCGAACCGGGACCCTTTGGTTCCCAGCCCGCGCTCAATCCACTGAGCTACATCAGCCAGGGCTCCCCTTACTACCATTTTTAACTTTTACAAAATAAGACCTCACTTTGAAATTAGGCTGCAGCAAATTTTCATTTTTATGCATTGAAAATTTTTCATTTTATGGTCAGACAATACATTATACAAACTAAAAAAATAAACATTGCAAAGTTAAAGACACATTAATTTAATTATAAAAATACACATTGCTACAAAAACTGTTAAAGTAGCTTTATGATTTGTATCTATTTACTGTTCTAAGTGAACTCCAGTATTGAATTATGGAATGCCCTAGATCCCACACATTTCCTCTGCTTTGTCTCCAAAAATCATTGTGTAAAACTCATCAAAAACAAGTAATTTAGAAAGACCTTCAAAAAAGATTCCACTTTCCTTGACAATCTGTTTCAATACTTAGCAAGACTTATCAGACTTTCATATTTTTCTTTTAGTGAAAAATATCTCCCTTCTTAGCTTACTTCCCCATTACTAGTGTAAATGAGGATCTATAAACTTGGACAATTACATAAGTGGGAAAGTGTCCAACCCCATGTTGATTTCAAAATCATGCTCCAAAATTCCTACTGCCCCGATCATACTCCTTTCATGTATTTAAAAATATCAGATTAAGCTTTACAGTGATGTAAAATATTTACATGTGAAATTGGCAGGCTGCTCTATACATCCATTCATTCAAAAAACTTTTAGTGCTTACGTAAGCCAAACACTATTCTTCGTTCCATGACTGCATTAACACATGATAGTTAATACGATAAATTAGTCTCGAATTTTTTTTGAAAAGATAGCAAACAATAGTGCACATAATGTTTTCAAATCTGCAGTGGAACAGGAGAAGGAAATCAGAAATGACCAGGAGATGAATTTAAAGGCACAAGGCATTGAAAATGAAGTGTAGGCAAAATCAGATGAGAAATGAGGGGTGATCGGTGCTATGGATAACAAGTCTCAGGGGAGTTCATTCAGTGGGTTTACATTTTGAAATTGTTTTGATTTGTCTTATTTTCAGATCCTATGAAAATCTCTGGGTTCGATTGTTTGCATTAATACTACCGTTAGTCATTCCAATAAAAGAGACCATCCTGCCCTTCCTCAACCACATGTTTTCTAAATGCATGTCAATTGCTTTTCTTCTTTCTCTTTGCCCATTCCCTACAGATAAATAGGCATTTACATAATTTGTGCTGTCAGGGAATACAGGAGGTGGTGAATAAAATTGAGATGACAGAACATCAGATTTGGTTCAAGTTGTCCACCTCATTACATCATGTTGCTAGAATTTGAGATTTTTCCTGACTTGCTATGTTGGCTCATTCTTATTTTATCATCAAGTCTAGTTCCAAAGACATAATAATAGCTCTGAATCTTCAAATCTTGACTGTCCCAAAGTAGACAGCCCCTATCTTTTGTCCTTCCACACAAGGTAAAAATCACAAAACCATTACTTCGATTGAAGTATTAAGTGTAGAGCAGGTCCTTTCTTGAAGAAAGGCTGTGCATAGTCACAGATATTTCAATCACTGCTGTTCACTGTGGCATTTACATCGATAAAGTTTCTCCTAAGAACCCAAGAAGGTCCCACCACTTTCACTCTTCTGATACACACTAGGGGCCTTTCCTCACTTTCTGAGGATGTCAAGTTCATTAGTAAGAATCATTTGCTTCAGCTTAACCATCACTGCGCTCTCCCACATGCCGTACAGTTATGGTACCCAAAGCACCATCCAAGTGGTATTACCTGTGGTGGCAAAAGCATTTCTAAATCTTCCCAAGCATCACTTTCATGTATGTATGTATGAATGTATGTATGTATGTTAAAGTAATTATTTTCTGTTTATAGTTGACATTCAATATTGTATTCATCTCCGGTGCCTATATAATATAGTAATTAAACCTCGTATACTTAACTAAGTGGTCACCCCACTTAGTTAAGTCTGGTACCCATTTGATACTATACATAATTATTACAATATTATTGACTATATTCCTTCTGCTTTACTTTACATCCACGTGACAACTTTTATAATTGGCGATTAGTACTTCTTAATCATTTCACTTTTTCACTCATCCTCCAAACCCCCTCCCATCTGGTAACCATCAGTTTGTTCTTTGCATCTATGAGTTTGTCCTGTTTTGTTTGTTCAATTATTTTTTAATTCCACATGTAAGTGAAATGATATGGCATTTGTCTTTCCTGATTTATTATATGGACCTATAATACCCTATAGGTCCATCTATGTTGTCACATTGGGAAGATTTCATTATTTTTTATGGCTGACTAATATTTTCTTGTATATATGTCCTATGTCTTCTTTAATCATCTATCAATAGACATTTAGGTTGTTTATATATCTTGGCCACTAAATAATGTTACAAGGAATATATTGGTACACATATTTTTTTCAAATGAGTGTTTTGGATTTCTCTGAATATATTACCAGAAGTGGAATCGCTGAGTCATAAGGTAGTTTCATTTTTAATATTTTGAGGTAACCCCATACTACTTTCCAGAGTGTCTGCACCAGTCTGCATTCCCACCAACAGTGCACAAGGGATCCCTCTTCTCTACATCCTCAGCCAGCACTTGTTGTTTGTTGACTTATTGATGACAGCCATTCTGACAAGTTTGATGTGATACCTCACTGTGATTTTAATTCACACTTCCCTGATAAGTGATGTTGAGCATCTTTTTAAATGTCTATTGGCCATTTGTATGTTCTCTTTGGAGAAATTTCTATTTAGGCTCTGTCCATTTTTTTTAAATAACAAAATATAGTTTGTTATTTTGGTGTTAAGTTAGAATTATATGAGTTATTTATAAATTTGGGATATTTACTTATAATCATTGGCAAATATCATCTCACAAATGGCAGGGTGCCCTTCCATTTTGTTGATGGTTTCCTTTGCTATGCACAGAGTTTTTAGTAAGAGTTTTAGTTTTTAATTTTTCTCGTTTTTTATTTTTTCTTTTGTTCTCCTTTCCCAAGCAGACATATCCAAAAAAATTAGTAAGCAATATCAAAGAATCTCCTGCCTATGTTTTCTTCTAAGAGTTTTATGGTTCCAGATCTTACTTTTAAGTGTCTAGTACATTTTGAGTTTATTCTTGTACTGAGTTGCCCAAAAAGTCTGTTTCATTTTTTCCATAAAATAAAAGACACATTTTTAATTTTCACCAGTAACTATTGATTTGGATATTTTGAGTATGTTGTTTATCTCCTGCTATTGGCATCTACTGGGTAGAGTCCAGAGGTGCTGCTGAACATCTCCCAATGCTTAAGACAACCCCGCAGCAAAGAATTATTTGGCCAAAATGTCCACAGCACCAAGAGACTTCACAAACCACTTTTGACATGTTCTGTCAGTCACAGCACCTTCTCCATACACTACACAAATCTTGTGTTTTTTTTTATTTTTTGCATTTCAGTTCTGTTTTTACCATTCTTGAAATAATAAAGCATAATACAACATTCTTGTATTATATTCTTGACATTATAAAGCAAAATACACAACATTTTGTGTATTTTGTTGTGTATTTTCTTCCGTCTTCAAAATTAAAATGTGTATTTTCTTCCATCTTCAAAATTAAAATGGCTGCACAAAAAGTCACTGATTTTGATCATTTTTTTAAATGCATGCTTATAAGACAGGTGTCACAATATAGTCTAACAAAATTGTTTCAAGTGAATTTAAAGACAATGAAGCACTACTGTAACCATTATATGGGAAAAACTAAATGAACTTTTTGGTCAGCCCAATATATGGTGAAAGAAAATTATCTAGTTTCTTTTTTTTTTTTTTTTTTTTTTGCGGTTATCTTTCTAGTTTTTCCAACACCATTTACTGAAGAGAGTGCCTTTTTAATTTTTCTTTTTTAACTTTTGGGTAGATGGGAAGGGAGGGAGAAAGACAGGGAGAGAAACATCAATATGAGAGAGAAACGTCAATCTGTTGCCTCTTGTACATGCCCCAGCTGCGGACCCAACGGGCAACCCAGGCATGTGTCCTGACAAGGAATCAAACCAGAGACCTTTGGTTTACAGGACACCATCTGAGTCACATGGGCTGGGGCAAAGAGACTTGTCTTTACCCCATTGAATATTTTCACCTTCTTTGTCATAGATTAATTGAGCAAATGGGTGTGGGTTTATCTCTGAGCTCTCTATTCACTTCCATCGATCCATATATCTGTTTTTATGCCAGTACCATAGTGTTTTTTTTTATTACAGTGACCTTGTATTACAGTTTGAGATCAGGTAGTGGGATACCTCCACTTAGTTCTTTCTCAAGATTGCTCTGGCTATTCAGGGTCTTTTGTGCTTCCAGATAAATTTCAGGATTTAGGAAAGGTGGGGATTGTGGCCACACAACTCAGTTAGCCCCAGGTTTTGCCCAGACCTCAGCAGAGCAGAAGTACTAGGAGTTGGCCGGGGTGAGGTCGGGGGTAAGGAGAGAGGGCTCCCCCAGAGCCAGGAGGGTGGTTCTGGCAGATCTTAAGTGAAGAGGGAGTGTCTGTCAGGTTCACGTAAAAGTGGGGAAAATGGCTTCCACCCCAATGCCATACCTCTTGGTCACTGACGCCCCCTAAGCCTGCCCTGACCTCCACATTCTGACCAAGGCAGCTGATCCTCAGCAGGGTTTAAGCTCCATCAGGTGGGGCAAGAGGGAGTAGAAAGGGTAGGACCTATTGCTTTCCCCCAGGCTGATGCTGCCCTGAGGGAGTGCTATACCCAAGAGACATGGTGTTTGCCAGTAAGAAAGAATGACTCAGCACAGGGATTCTGGTGGCTGTCCCTTCAGCCCTCCCTCCTGAGCCACAAAGCCCATTCTTTCCTTACGTGACTCTAGTTTGTTCTTACTCTCTCCACTGGAGCCCAGGGTGAGTGGCTGTGAATGAGATTTTGTTCACTGGCCTTTTCTGAGGGCTCCTGAGTCTCTAGCAGACTCCAGGTTCTCCCTGACAGACAGAAACCCCACGGCTTTTCACAGTGAAATGCTGTGTGGGCACCTCTTCCTGGCCCTTGTGCTCTGGGCTAGGGGGTCCAGCTTGGGGTTGAGACCCCATGCTTCTCAGGGGGTTTCCATATTACTCCGGAACCTCAGCTGGTGTCCTACTCTATCTTTCTAATCTCTTAACCGCTTTAAAAATCAATGACTTTCAACACCATTGCCTTCGTTAAATATTGCTTATGACCATTTCAAAAAGTGTTTGAGAACTGACAAAATGAATGCAGTTCCAAAACTTCCACATACCCACACAACAAGTGGCATCCAGCATTTTACTGAGGTATTTGGTGCCTGAGATTCATGATTAACCCCGCCAAAGAATTCCCTGGAATGTGGGCTGGAATATTCTAAACTTTGAACACATTCCCCAAAATTTTGAGTACTTTTGGAAAATTAAAAGGAAATGCTGTCATTCACTTATCTTGGCTGGCATTTTTTTAAAAAAAACAACTTTCCTCGGTAGGTTGGTATTTATTAAGCAAATAAAAAAGTATTGGACTGCAGAGCTAACATCACAGTGGTGCTCAGTAAAGGAAAGTATGTCTAAATTTATTTTAATCAGGAGTTAAATGTTTTATAAAAATAATGCTGATTTGGTCCTGGCTGGTGTGGCTCAGTAGATTGAGCGCTGGCCTGCAAATCAAAGGATTGCCGATTCTATTACCAGTCAGGGCACATGCTTGGATTGCAAGCCATGTCCCCAGTAGGGGGTACACTAGAGGCAACCAAACATTAATGTTTTTCTGCTTCTCTTTCTCCCTCCCTTCTCCTCTGTCTAAAAAATAAAATAAATAAAATATTTAAAAAATAATGCTGATTTGAACACTATGTCATTAATATACCACTGACTAATATGGCCTATAAATAGGAATAATCAGATCTCAAAGCATAAATTCAACCACCTCCAGTGATGGAGCCTCATTTCTTACCTCAAGCAATGAAACTATTCAACAGAGATGATTCCGTAACATTGTAATTGTTTTAAATGTCCATATTGAAAATTTCATAAGGTTTCAGATCTCAAACCCTTCACAATTGAGGTTTTTCTTTTGTATAATATCTGCATTTTTATCATAATATTATGATGTAAATCTCTTGCTCTTTTTACCTTGAAATAGTTATTTATAAGGTCTGAAGTAACATCTTTTTCTTTTCTAATTTTACATATCCCTACATTTTTAACTTTTTCTCGCAGATGTTATTTTTCTGAATGTGTTGATCACGTTCACTTACTTTCATTTGAAAAGACTACAGAATATATAGACTTGTATTAAAAAGGGCTGATACCCTTTGGTCCAAAATCATTAAGTGAATAGTGGTGTTGTTTGGCACAAGTTAATTCATTTATTGTTTCCCTTTACAAAGATTTGCTTAGCATATTTTCTTCCAAAAATGTAATCCATTTTGCAGCAGAATTATGTAATCTAAATAGTACAAGGCAGTTCAAAGACTTGTCTGAATGAGCATGCCAGAATTGCATTTTTGGAGTAAACAAAGCAGTGGTGTGGACAGCCGGTGATTACTCAACTTCTCCTAAGTGAAAAGAAAACTAATTTGGGGCCCTTAGGTTTTCTCTACCCAACAGGGACTTTTTTGTGGTAATAGCTGATAATCTGCAGATAACAAAACCCATACCAACCATAGGAAGCTCCCTGTAGGATACTTAAGGTAAAACAGAGAATATTCTTGTCCTCTAATGTTTAGTGCTAAGGAAGGCCTTTCTTAAACCCTCAGATGACAACATTGTCATGTATTTTATTAAGAGGCAGTGGACCATAATGCAAACAGCCTTCAGCATCCGACATGCTGGGTTTGAGGAACCCCTCCTTCATTGATCGGTTATGAGTTATGAGGCAATTTATTTCATTTTGTTCATTCAGTCTTATCTGTTCAGTAGAGATCATTGTAATACTTCATAGGATTGTTGTGAAAATTAAAAGGGATAATATATGCAAAGTGCTTGGCACAATACCTGAAATGCATCAAGCACTATAAAAAGATTTTGCTGTTAATCTCTTTACATTTATGACTAATACCGGTGTTATTTAACCTTGTGCAGTAATGGAGAGAGAACTGGGCTGCCAATAATCACCACATGCAATAGCCAATTTTAATAATTTGGTGCACTATAGAAGCTATTTGAATAAAGAAAAACAACAGAAAGAAAAAGAAGAGTTAAAATTCAAAATATATACAGGATCTGCCACAAATAACTCCCATTTTTTATTACAAAATCATAAGCATGTCATTCTGTAACATAACAACATCACACTCAAGCACGCCATATGCCTTTTCAGGTGAAACGTTCAAACTAAAACTGTAAAATATTACACCTGTATCATTACCCTACCAACCGCACTCAAGCAGGTGTTGCTTCTCCAAGACCCTGTATTATGGTTGATAGTCATCTGTCCAACTTGTTCATGATGTCAGTTTATGCAAAAGAATAAATATTTTTTTAGTTATGCTTTGAAACTTGAGGTACATGATCAACATCAAGATCAGAGTCAGCTTTCCAGTTGCCACTGCTTGACTGTGTGTTCTCGGTGTGAGGTGAGATTCCTTGCGTTACTCTTCTGGTATTTGTTGGCTTTGAAACCTTTCGCCTCCTTGTCCAAATTCAGAGTTGGCCTCATAAAAGGAATTGGCGTGTTTCTTCTGGCAAAGAGAAGGAGGGTGACTCGGGAGCATTGTTTATAGAATAACTCGGCATCAGGGAGCATTTTTGATCTTTAGGCTCCCATCAAGAAAAGCCATGAGGGAAGTTGCAAACAGTAAAAATCACTTCCTTTATTGTAAAATTGGAATGATAACAGGAATTTTTTTAAGGTACCTATTTGTAAAGCCAGCACAATGGCATTCCATAGGTACATCGACATGTAACATTGGACAACTGGCTTGTTGTTGTTTTTTTTTCTGAATGAATTTACCATGTATGGGATTTAATGAATTTATTTGAAATGGGTAATTTATTTTAAAGGTGAAAGCTGTTGTATACTTGTCCCCAACATAATGGAATCATCATTTAAGTTTTTATATAGTGATTTCATGGACTGCTTAGGTATATGAATCCATGTGTCACTGATCAGTTGATATCAACTTAGGGTTACAGAGAGAAATCTAACATTTCCAGCGGTGCATACATTGTTCCCTGAAAACATATGTAATCATTAAAAGGAAAATGAATAAATGAATAAAACATTTCTATAAATATGCTGCATAAGTTTTATTCCAAACATCCCAATATTTTAGGTCTGGGGTGATATGCTTGCATATGTTAAGGCTTTGAAAGAGATTGCTTTTCTTCTGAAGGAAATTAAAGACATCCACCCACATGCACACACACACGTTAACTAGTACAAATGCTTCATAGGCAGAGCTTGGGAGAGCCGTTCAGTTTTTCCATTTAGAAGCATACAATGCACCCAGCATAGAGCATTTCTTTTTTATTTTTTCTATTTTTAGCTTTATTGAGTTATGATTGACAAATAAAATAAGATATTTAAAGTGTGTCTATCAATGATTTGATAGATGTGTATATCTTGGCTATTGGGTTTAATGCCGCAATTAACAAGGGAGTACAGCTGTCTTTTAGTGATCCTGTGTTCATTTCCTTTGCATGTATACACAGCAGTGGGATTGCTGGATCATAGGGCAGTCCGATTTTTAATTTTTTAGGAATCTTCATACTGTTTTCCACACCAATTTATGGAAATTGTAGCCACATCAATTTACATTCCCACCAAAAAGGCACAAGGGGCCCATTCCCTTCACATGTTCCCCAGTGCTTGTTCTATCCCGTCTTTTTCACGATAGCCAGCCTCACAGGAGGTACCTCCTTGAATTTCCCTGGCGTTTAGTGATGCTGAGGGCCTTTTCAGTGCTTTCCAGCCATGTGTGTGTCTTCTCTGGAGGAACGTCCACCCAGTCATTTTATCGTTGGAGGGAGTACTCAGGAAGGGGCTGGTCCTGGTGTCTATTTCTAAGGAGTGAATTTGTTTCAACCTCAAGTCTTATCACCTGAAGGCTTCATTGCAAAGGGTCTCAAATTGTTAGCATGTAGCTATAGAATTCAAATTCTGGCTGATTTTATACAAAATTATTAAGACAGCAAGTTCTAATAGATTTATTGTAAATGTTAACCCTCAAGCATAGAGAAACTAAGCTAACCAGTTAGCAAAAATGCAGTTCTAAAATACCAAATATCACTCACACTATTTGATATTTCACTTTGGCATCCTTTCATGTTTTATGTTTTATAACATTGACAGACACTGTGTGTGTATTTAAACATTTTGCTTTTAGCTTATTTTTATTAATACTCTAATGCAGCAGTTTTCAACCCGTGTGGCGGGCACACTGATGTGCTGCAAGGATTTCTAAAACATTCAGTAACCTGACTATTTAGTCAGGGGAACTGGCCTCTTTTCCCTCAGATTATCAAATAAAAAAGTGGCAACAGCCAGCACAGCAATAGCTGTTAGGTGTGAATGAATCAAAATTATACCTATTTTTGGTCATATTGGCCAAAAGTACACTTTTTGGTGTGCTGCAGAATTTTATTAATTAGTGTATGCGTGCATGATGTGAAAATGGTTGAAAATTGCTGCTATAAAGAATGGCATTTTCCCAAGGACAACCCTTGACATTTTTTGTCTACTGAATTTCAGGATTACATTCAAAGTCTTAAAAATGAGAATATTTCTTACTTGTAGTCAGTGCATTCTTCTAGGGAAATATAGGAAAGTAGGAGTTAAATATTCTTTTTTACATGTTCCCCCTTTTAACTATTAGATATTGCTAATTCCCAAGATACTAAAACTAGGAGATAGACAACATGAATTTTAGGACTACATTGGTTATCCTCCGCTTACCCTTGGAAAAGTCATTTAAAATCATTTTAGGTTCAATTTCCCCACCTACGAAGTGTTCAAAAGAACGAATGGTTACTGTCTATTAAACAATAACATTTGGGACAAGGAAAGAATTTGTGGCTGTTGTCACACAAGTGCAGATGGTAGTTTACTAAGGAAAATGATATTTTCATCTTTAATATATCAGAGTGGATGTGTTTTCCATTATTTAATAGTAAATAGAGTCTGCTCACTGCAAGGCCTTGAACATACTGTCATAGTCCCTCATATCATGCTTGTAACCCCAAAGCATGTTTGCGAATAGCATATTGCATCACCATCCAGTGAGATGTGAAGACGGGGTTTTACTATACCTGTATTTATTGACCAAAAAAAGAGGTTAAAGGACCTGCTCAGGAAACTGAGCCATATTCCTGACTCAAACTGAGATCCTCTAATTCTGAAAGCAAATTGTATTATGCTATACCTGTGTCTCTAGAAGCAGAGTTTGGCCATTTCCAATAGAGATTCATAGATTACTTACTGATGATATTTAGAACTTGCTTAACTTCTCTGTGAATTCAACCTAAAAATAGGCCTCATATTTTATTCTAATTATAGTTATACATTTTTATTTTGTGTACATGAAAATATACTTTTATATGTGTAATATTTAAAATATAATAAACTTTCTTTGAATGAAAGGTGACAAGTCCTTGAAAAACTTAAAGACAGTAGATCTCATCAACTCTTTCCAGGAAAGTAACTAAAAGTGATTACAAAAGGAATGAATGATTCTCTTTGAATTTGGATTCACCTTCTCAAGCAAACAATGCAAAAGACTTTGTAATATATAGGAAAATCCAAAGTCGAAGATCAGGAGGAATTTGCATAAACACACACTCACATGTGTGTATATATATATCTGTAATATAGTAATACCAATAAAATGGATTAATTTATTTTCTCTAGATATTATAGTCACATAGCAAAACATATTATGTAATACATTTAATGAATTATTTTTGTAAAAGATATTCCATTTATAGCTATATCACTTTATGAATGTTCCTATTCTACCTTAGCAATAAAGCCCTCACACTCTCATTTATAATTAAAAGAAACCCTCAATATTTTTAAAGCAGTGATAATTCTATTAAGTAATCAAAAATTGTACCTTTATTAATGACACCTATTAAGAAGTTGATGTTATCCATAAAGATTATTTTTACATAGTAAGATACTAGAAAAAAATTTGTCTCATATACATTTCTAGGTCAAACATAATTTCACAAAGGATGATATGTGTAAATAAACCAGTTTAGCATGGAAATTGCCTCACAAATAGACCTTAAATCTGTTGATTTATTTTTAAAGGATCCCAGAAAATGATTTTATAATTTAATTTTTTTCAATCACAGATGATACACAGTATTATATTAATTTCAGCTGTACTATGTAGTGATTAGACATTTATTTAACTTGCAAAGTAGTTACCCCAATAAGTCTATATCCATCTGACAATATTACAATATCCCCTGTGCTATACTTTATATACACATGACAACGTTTTTAATTGGCAATTAGTACTTCTACATTCCTTTTACCTTTTCACCCACTCTCCCAACCACCCTCCCATCTGGCAACCATCAATGTGTTGTCTGTGTCTGCAAATTAAATTCTGTTTTGTTTGCTCATTAATTTTAAATTCTACATATAAGTGAAATTGTATGGTATTTGTCTTTGACTTATTTCACTTAGCAAAATACTCCCAGGGCCCATCCGTGTTATTGTAAATGGCGAAATGTTTATTTTATGGCTGAGTAATATTCCTTTGTGTATACACCACTTTTTTACCCACTCGTCCATTGACAAACACTTGGGCTGCTTCCGTCACATGGCAATTGTAAATAACACTGTAATGAACATAAGGGTGCTTATATATTTTTCTCCAATTAGTGTTTTGGATGTCTCAGATAAATGCCCAAATGTATAATTACTGGGTCATAAGGTAGTTCTATTTTTAAGTTTTTGGAGGAATCCCCACACTGTTTTACATAGTGGCTGCACAAACTTCTGGGTTTTCCTTTCTGTTGTATTGATCTATGATTCTGTTTATATGCCAGTACCGTGCTATTTTGATTACTATAGCCTTGTAGTATAGTTTGATATCAGGTTGTGTGATACTTCCACTTTCTTGTTTTTTCCTCAAGATTGCTTTGGTAATTTGGGGTATTTTGTGGTTTCATATAAATTTAAATTTTTTTATCCTAGTTTTGTGAAAAATGCCATTGGTATTTTGACAGGAATTGCACTGAATCTGTAAATTGCACATTTTAATGATGCTAAATGCTTTCTATCCATGAACACAATATATGCTTCCATTTATTTGAATCTTCTTCAGTTTCTTCCTTCAGTGTTTTATACTTTACCAGGTACAAATATTTTACCTCCTTGGTTAAGTTTATTCCTAGGTATTTTATTCCTCTTGATGTAATTGTAAAGGTGATTTTCTCTTAATTTCTCTTTCTGGCCCTTTGTTATTGGTGTATAAAGATGCAATTGATTTCTGAATATTAATTTTGTGTCTTGCTACTCTGCTGAATTTATTTATCTGCTCTAGTAGTTTTTAGGTTGAACCTTTCTTTAGGGTTCTCTCTATATAGTATCATGTCATCTGCAAATAATTACAGTTTTACTTCACCTTTCCATTTTGAATCTTTTTTTATTTCTATTTCTTGTCTTACTGCTGTGGTTAGGACTTCCAATACTATGCTGAATATATGTGGTGAAAGTGGACATCTTTGTCTTGTTCATAATTTTAAAGAAATAGCTTTCACATTTTCAGTTGATTATGATGTTAGCTGTGGGTTTGTGATATGGCCATTATCACATTGAAGTATGTACCCTTTATCCCCAGTTTGCTGAGAGTTGTTATCATAAATTGATAAATGCTTTTTCTGTATCTATTGAAATGATCATATGATTTCTATCCCTTTTTTTATGTGGTATATCATATTACTTGATTTGTGCTATTGAACCAACCATGCATCCTAAATAAGCCCCTCTTGTTCATGGTGTATGATCTTTTTAATGTATTGGTGAATTCTGTTTATTAATATTTTGTTGAGGTTTTTGTACATGAATGCTCATCAGGGATATTGACCTATAAATTTCATTTTTTGTAGTGTCTTTGTTTGGTTTTGATATCAGCATAATGTTGCTTCAAACAAGTAGTTTGAGAACCTTTCTTCCAATATTTTGGAAGTGCTTGAAAGGGATAGGTGTTAATGCTTCTTAAATGTTTGGTAGAGGTCCCCAGGTAACCTGTCAAGTCATCTGGCCCAGGTTTTGTTTGTTGGGAGATTTTTGATTACTGATTGATTTTGTCGATAGTCATTTGTCTGCTCAGATTTTCTGTGTCTTCTTCACTCAGCCTTGGAGGACTGCCCGTTTCTAGGAGTCTATTCATTTATTCCAGGCTGCCTGATTTGTTGGCATATAATTGTTCATAGCATTTCCTAATAATTCTTTATATTTATGTGTTGTCAGATGTCACTTCTCTTTCATTTCTAATCTTATTCATTTGGGTTCCCTCTCTCTCTCTCTCTCTCTCTCTGATGAGTTGGGCTAAGGGCATATAAATTTGTTTATCTTTTCAAAGAAGCATCTTCTTTTTTATGAAATTTTTCCTAATTTTTTACTATCTCACTTATTTCTGCTCTGATTTTATATTTCCATCCTCCTACTCATATTCAGCTTTCTTTGTTCTTTTTCTCAGTCCTTTAGGTATAAGATTAGATTTTTTATTTGAGGTTTGTCTTGATTTTTGAGATAGACCTGTCACGCTGTGAATTTACCTCTTAAGACGGTTGCTCTTTCCCATAGATTTTTGAGTCATTCTGTTTTTGTTTTCATATGTCTCATGTTTCTTTTGATTTCTCCCTTGATTTCGTTCTTAACCCATTCATCATTGTCTAATAGCAGGTTATTTAGCCTCCAGGGGTTTGTGTGTGTTTTCAGTTTTCTTCTGTAATTGATTTCTAGTTTGATGCCACTGTGATCAGAGAAGGTGCCTGATGTGATTTTATTCTTCCTAAATGTATTGAGTCAGGTTTTGTGACCTAACATAGTATATCCTGGAAAAACGTTTCATTTGTTCTTGAAAAGAATGTGTGTTCTGCTGCTGGATGAAAGGTCCTAAAAATATCTTATAAGTTCATTTGGTCTAATGTGTCATTTAAGGCCATGTTTCCTCATTGATTTCCTGTTTGGATTATTCATCAATTGATGTCTATGAGGTGTTAAAGTTCCCTACTATGACTGCATTACTGTTGCTCTTTCCCTTTATGTCTGTCAGTGTTTGCTTTATAGATGTAGGCACTCCTCTGTTCATGCACTTAGATGTTTATGAGAGTCATATTTGCTTGTTGGATTGATCACTTATCATTATGAAATGTGCTTCTTGTCTCTTGTTACAACCATTGTTTATTTTTTTCAATCCTTACCTGATGATATCTTTGTTGATTTTAGAGAGGAAGGGGGAGCGAGAGAGAGAGGGAGAGACATTAATGTGAGAGAGAAACATCTAACTGGCTCCCCATACACACCCTGACCAGGGATCAAACCTCAACCTTTTGGTGCATGGGAGGATGCTCCAACCATCTGAGCCACCTGGCCAGGGTGCAGCCCTTGTTCTAAAGTCGATTTTGTTTGATGTAGTATAGTGACCCCAGCTTTTTTACATTGCCATTTGCATGAAATATCTTTCCTATCCCTTTACTTTTAGTCTGTGTGGGTCTTTCAAACTGAAGTGGGTTTCCCATAGGCAGCACATATATGGGTCTTGTTCTTACCCATTCAGCTACTCCTTGTTTTTCAATTGGAGTATTTAGTCCATTTACATTTAAAGTAATTATTGTCGGGTATGATCTGTAACAGGTATAAGCTGCATAACTCCTATCTCTGCCTCTGTCTTCACATCCCCTTCTCCTCTTCTCTCCTCGTGTATTTTATAAGGACACCTCGTTAGATCTAAGAGCCACCCAGATAGTCCAGAATGATCACACTTTGAGATTTTTAACTTAATTACATTTGCAAAATGCTTTTTCCCAATGAGGTCTCATCTCAGGTTCCAGAAGTTAGGGATGAGACCTATATTTGGGGGGGCCACCATTCAGCCCACTACAGCCATCAGCGAGGATCACAGTGTCTGCTGCTGGCACCCCCATTCAGCTGTGCACAGTCCCATGTACACAGCATGCAGGTGAGCACGAGCAATTGGCACACGTTTGCACACCCACACTGCAGCTCAAGGCTAAGCGTTGGGAAACGACCACAGAGCCCAGGCTGATGAAAGTCACTTTTCCTTACTGCTGCCCAGGATTCTCGGTTGCCGGGCAGCCTATGGCCTGCCGATGCTGTGGCAGGATTATTTCCTGTGACATCGTCAGGCTGGTGCCTTGTCACTCCTCGGGCGATCTCATCCAGTCCCACAGCTTGAAATTCTAATTTTAACCAGTGGTGCCCACATTTGTAATGCTGGCTCTGATCCCCTCCCATGACTCCGGGTCACGTATCCATCTGCCTCCGTGCCATCTCCCCGGACGTTTAACTTCCATGGGAAAACCCAGACTCATATGTTGTCCTATAAGCCTCCTCTCTTCCAGCCCTTCCCAGTTCCATTGGTTGTGGCTCTGTCCTCTCTGTGGCGTCTCAGGCTACAGACCTTAGAGTCATTCTTGGATTCTTTTCCTTTTCTTTTTTAATTTTACTTATTGTTTTCTTCTTTTATTACCATGTAGTTCCCTTATATCCCCTTTCCCCACCACAAATCACCACACTGTTGTCCTTGTCCATGAGCACTTTTTCCTTTTTGCTTACACCCTTAGCTGTCATCCTGCTCTCTGTCTATGAGTCTCTCTATTTTGCTTGTTAGTTCAGTTTGTTCATTAGGTTCCAGATATGAGTGAGATCATATGGTATTTGTCATTTTCCGGCCAGTTAATTTCACTTAGCATCATGTTCTCCAGGTCCATCCATGCTGTCACAAAAGGTAAATTTTTCTCCTTTTTTATGGTTGAGTAGTATTCCGTTGTGTAAATGTCCCAGTTGTTTTATCCACTCATGTACTGACGGACACTAGGGCTGCTTCCATATCTTGGTGATTGTAAATAGGATTGCAGGAACATAGGGGTGTTTATGTTCTTTCAAATTAGTGTTTTGGGTTCCTTTGGATATATTCCCAGAAGTAGGATTGCTGAGTCAAAAAACAGATTCATTTTTAATTTTTTGTGATATCTCTTTACTGCTTTCCATAGTGGCTGCACCAGTCTGCATTCCCACTGACAGTGCAAAATGGTTCCCCTTTCTCCATATCCTTGCCAGCACTTGATCGTTGATTTACTGATGATAGTCATTCTGACAGGTGTGAGATGTTATCTCATTGTGGATTTAATTTGCATTTCTCTGATGATTAGTGAGGTTGAGCATCTTTTCATATGTCTGTTGGCAATCTGTATGTCCTCTCTGAAGAGGTATCTATTCAGGGCCTCTGCCCATTTTTAAATCAGATTGTTTATTTTTTTGGTATTGAGTTTTATGAGTTTTTCATAAATTTTGGATATTAACCCCTTATCAGATGTATTGGCAAGTATGTATTACTATTCTGTGGGTTGTCTTATTTTTTTTTAAAGATTTTTTTTATTAATTTTTTTGTTTAATTACAGTTATTTGCAGCCTCTCTGCTGATGTAGTCCCATTTGTTGATATCTTCCTTATCTCCCCTGCTTAGGAGGATGTATCCAATAAAATATTACTACAAGCGATGTCTGAGATTTTGCTGCCTATGTTTTCTTCTATGGTTTCCATGGTTTGGGGTCTAATATTTAAGTCTTTGATCCATTCTGAATTTATTCTTGTGTGTAGTAAAAGAAGATGACCTAGTTTCATTTTTCTGCATGTATCTGTCCAATTTTCCCAACACTACTTATTGAATAAACTGTCTCTAGCCCAAAGGTGTATAATTTTTTTCAGCAATGTTTTATAGTTTCCAGTGTACAAATCCTTCACCTCCTTGGTTAAATGTATTCCTAAGCATTTTATTATTTTTGATGCTGTCCTATAGGCAATTGTGTTCTTAGTTTCCTTTTTAGATTATTCATTGCTAATGTATAGAATACAATTGGTACAGTGTAATACACTCCATATGTAGAATGAAAGCAAAAGATACATGATAATCTTAACTGATTCAGAAAAGGCATTTGACAAATTCAACAGCCTTTTATGATAAAAGCACTTAAACAAGCAGGAATGAAAGAGAACTTTCTCAAGATCAGGAGCAAGACATTCATGTCTGCTTTCACCACTGTTACTCAAAATTCTACTGGCAGTTCCACCTAAAGTAATTAGATGAAAAAAAATTAAGAGGCATCAAAATTGAAAAGGAAGAAATAAAATAGTT
>PVJI01018946.1:0-32146 GCA_004026765.1 Micronycteris hirsuta
GTTGGTTCCCTGTACATTCTCCTTCATTTCACTCCTCATAGCCTTCACTTCTTCCTCTGTTTTGTGACCATAGTCAACCAATTCTATGAGGATCCTGGCTACTAGTGTTTTGAACTGTGCATCTGATAGGTTGGCTATCTCTTCATTGCTTAGTTGTATTTTTCCTGGAGCTTTGATCTGTTCTTTCATTTGTTCCTTTATTTTTTTTCTTTTTTTTTTTGGTCTCAGCACACATGTTATGTAGTAAGGGGTGGAATTTCCCAGGGTGTATCAACCCACATCACTGCATTGTGGCGCTGTATGTGGTGGAGGAGTCCAAGAAGGAACACTGCAGCTTGCTCGGCTCTCAGGCAGCCCTCAGTCACTTCCTCCACTACCCACAAGCAAATTGGGCCCTTCTGGTGCTGATCCCCAGGTGGGTGGATTTGTGTACGTTCTAGGACCCTGTGGATCTCTCCAGTGAACTCTCCTGTGAGGCTGGGAGGTTCTCCTGCTGCCACAACCCCCACAAGTGTTTTCAGTCAGAGGTTTTGAGGATTTATTTCTCCACACTGGACCCTGGGTTCCGTTGTATGTCTCGCTCCCCAGTTTCTCCTCCCATTTTATCCACCCACCAATGTGGGACCACCCAGTCTGCCAGCCCCTGCCTTGCCTGTGAAGGTCCTCCAGCCGCTGCCTTGGTGCTAGTCCTCTCCACCCAACTGCCGGTCTCTCCCACTCCTACCAGTCTGGATGAATGTTTCTTCTTTAACTCCTTGGTTGTTGGACTTCCATACAGTTCAATTTTCTCCAATTCTGGTTGTTTTTTGTTTTTAAGTTTGTTGTTGTCCTTCTTTTGGTTGTGGGAGGAGGCACGGTACATCTACCTACTCCTCCATCTGGGCTGGAAGTTTAATTCCTTATATCATTTAAAATATAATGTGTTCAAATTCTCCTGATTGTTATATTTTTAAAAATATGTTTACTGGTTTTAGAGAGAGAGAGAAACTTTATGTGAGAAACAAACATCAGCTGGTTGCCTGCCATGTGGGTCCTGACTGGGGATCAAACCTTTAGCCTAGGTACTTGCCCTGGCTGGGAATCAAACCGTCAATGTTTTGGTCTGCAGGACAAATGAGCCACACCAGCCAGGGCTGTCCCATATTTTTTACAGTTCATTTATTTTAATCAGATTGAAGTTAAGTCCCTTTTTTGCTATTTGTTGATGTGTCTCCTAGGTCTCTTCTAATCTGTAAGTTCCCCTTCTTGTCTCTCCTTTTTCTCCTCGGGGAATTTATTTGTTGAAAGAACTGCATTACTATTTCTATGTATTTTCCCACAAGTGTTCTTTTGCCATTGCATCTCTGTGGTGTGCTTTATCACATTCCTCTGACTTTTTTGTTTTACCTTAATTGGGTGTATTGGAGTTTAATTCAATTCTGATACCAACTACCCAGAGTTAGTGCAGATACCATGAGTTAAGGGCAAAGGCCTTCACAAGACTGCCCTCACTTCAGATGCCATCTCCAGCTCTCAGGGGGTCACACATACTTCTGACTACCTGGATATAAACTCATGAGTTCCCATGATCCCCTCAGGTTCAACAACATACTAGAATGACTCACAGAACCCAATGTACTTCTGGTAAGTGCTGTACTGACTATTACAGAGCACACAACTCAGGAAGAGATACATAGGGCAGAGGCAGGAAGGGTCCTGGAACAGGAGTTTCCACAACTCCCCTCACACACACACCCCTCCATGGATTCAGGGTGTGTCACTCTCCTGGTACATAAATATTTCATCAACCAGAAACCTCTTCTGAGCATTGGCATCCATAGTTTTTATTGGGGTTTCATTAAGTGGACATGACTGATAAAATCATTGATCCTGTAGTTGAACTCAACCTCCCACCTCCTTTATCTTCCTGGAGGTTAGACTGGTTCTAAATTCCCACCCTCTAACCACCCAGCTGGTCATTCTGGTGGCCAGCTCCAACCTGGGGCTACCTAGAGGCCTACCATGAGTCACCTTGTTAGCGAAACAAAAACAGTCCTCTCACTAAAGAAATTCCAAGAGTTTTTGAAGCTCTGTGACAGGAATTGGGAACAAACACTACATATATTTTTTATTATACCACACTCACTTCTATAAATTCACAGTTAAATCTAGACTTGGGCTGGATCAGATTTCAGGTTTGAATTTTTGGCAAGAATACTATATAGGTGGTGTTTCATGCTTCTATCACTAGGCACACATAAATGTCTTGTGGCTGGAATAGGACATTTTTAGAAACCAGAATAGGCAGTTCTGTCAGCTGAGGTGCCAGAGGTATCTCATCATATCTTCCATTGATAGTGCATAGGTCCACCATTGGCCTCCTACCACCTCACCTTAATTTCCCTTCCCTACTAACCTCTGGCTGCTGTGTTCACTTCCAAATTACATAACAGGGATAATTGTCTTTTTGTTCATGCCGAAGAAATGGCTCATCATGAAAGATGATTTGCAGATTTTCCACTCAGTTTCCGTCCTTTTATGGGGGGGGGGGCGGTTCTGTACTCAATCAGTCAGAAAAAAGAAATGGATGCTTGTGTCTTGATAAACACATCCTAGCCAGGTGTTAGCAATCTAGAGGGGATTTACACAAACAGCCTTTTAGCCTATATGGACCCACTGATGGACACGGTATAACTGTCCAGGTTTCACTGAATGTAGGTCAGCACCAGCAGCAAGATGCGGGTGGCATGCAGGACCGCAGAATTCAAGTTCCCTAAGAAATATGGCCAATCACTTGTTTTGAAAGAAGAGAGTCCCAAGCTCATCTTTGGATAGATGATTAATCAATGGGTCCTTAGACTCTTTTATTTTAGAGATTGGAGGAAATTCATGGATTTAATCAAAGATGCACATGAAAAGAATGCCTGTGAACCAAACTAAGATGCAGTTCAAGGAACTGAGACAAAAGCAAGTGAAATAAATGAGACTAAAGTCAAATTCTTTCTCATTTTCCTCAAAGGTAGATGAGCTATCTGACCAGCTGCATTATAAATAATAACTCTTTTTTTCTAGACAAGGCATCCAGAACACAGTGTCACCAGAAGTCACCAGAAACCAGGCAACATATACCGTAAGAAATAGATGGAAGCCAGTTAAAAAAAGAGCCTTATGCTCAGACATGGAGTGTAAATGCCTTCTTTTAATTTTTTAATCCTCACTCAAGGATATGTTTATTGATTTGAGAGAAAAAACATCAATGTGTGAGAGAAATATCAATTGTTTGCCTCTTGTACGCACCCCAACTGGGGATAGAACCCAAAACTTTTGGGGATACAGGAAGGTACTCTAACCAACTGAGCAATCTATCCAGGGCAATGTGAATGTCATCTTGAGAACAGATCCAACAGCTGTTGAAAGGGAATCTCTGTTATAAGCGCAGGGCTATCAAAGAAACAAAACAAAACCCAAGTCTGTCATTGCATGTCTAATATCATCTCAGGGGTCCATTTACCCAAATAACCTTCTTACTCAATAACTTCTGAAATTCCTTGCAAGAGGGATCACTCCGTAGGAAGACTTTTAAAGTAACTGTAGTGCACATATTATATGATGGAGGTGCTATTACCCACAGATATGGCTGAAGCATTTGAACAGGCACTAACCTGGTGGTCATGTAAAGAAGGGAGTTCTTCCAGCAAGTGCCTCCAAATCTCCTTACTGTCCCCCTCCCTTCTTTGTTCCTTCCTCTCTCAGCAGAGGGGGTGGCTGGGGATGAGGGGAGTGATCCTGAGCTGGACTAATAATCTTCATCCCGTCTCCTGTGTTGTCCTCTGGGAAGCTGGGGCAAACCAGTATTTGATCCTCCAGTATCACTGGAGTGATAGGTATTATGGAACATTGAGGTGGTGCCATCCAGACCACAGGAGTCAAGAATCTATCCTTGACATTTAAGCAGGTCCCTCACATTAGTGCTATGACTGTGCTCTGAGTAGGAAGGGCTGATCACTTATGAACCATCTCTAGGTGTTTGGCGAAGCTAAAGACAAATAGAAGGCTGTGATAGCACTGGCCACGATGGTACAATTGTCAACAGAGAGTACTACACTCTGCTGTGAGGCTAGTCCTATAAGAATAGTCTATACTTTTCCAGTCTCATCTCCTATCCCCAGTGTGCCCCCTAAAATTCTTCATCAAGCCTCTTTCCTACACACACACACACACTCTCTCTCTCTCTCTCTCTCACATACACAAGCACGCAATTCTAAAATACTCAGCTTTCCAGACTCTCTTGCAACCCACGATGCCATGTGACCCAGGAAATGCATGTGAAGGTCTCTGACTTGGGCTTCTCTTTCCTGCCCAAAAATGATGTCAGAAGGAGATTGCTGGTCAATCTGCCCCTCTTGCTCCTGCCTAATGTTGCAGCAACAATACCATAATCTCATAGTATGAGGGTAAAAACTACATACTAAAGACAATGAAGCAGCAGACAGAGGAAGCCAGCCCTCGGTACCACTTTGGTCACATTTGGCATCAGCCAATGGGTTGCCTACCTACAAACCTCTGGTTATAAAAGGAAAATGAATCCCTTGGTTGTCATGGTTGAACATATTTCTAATTGGCATTCCCAACATAATGTTTTTCCCTAATCTACACATTAGCATCATGTCCTTTGCTGTCACTGAGAGATGCCCTAAGGAAGGGCATCTCCTCGGTGGCAGTTGCTATTGGTTTTTGGGTTTTGGGGTTTTTTTTGACACAATATAACTAGTATCTCTATATGCAGTTTTGCTCCCTCCAATCCATTCTCCATTCTGCAGTCAGAATGGCCTTTTTAAAACTCAAACTTTATTATATCACCACCTTGCTTGCAACCCTCCAGAGGCTCCAGTTGACCAACGTCCTAGAGTTAAGATGGTGCTGTGAAGTGGCTGCTCAGTCAGGGACTGTCTTTCAACCTCCTTGCATCTTGGTGGGACCCTGTGACTACATCCAGGCTGAGGTGATTAACACATACCTGTGCTCTCTCCACCTTCTCCTAGACCTCCATTCTCAGCAGAAAGGAGGCCCTAGAGGTGGATGAGACACAGTAGAATCACATCTGGAGTAAAGCTGTCCATCCACCAGAAACATTGCATCAGATTAATATGAAAGTCAGAAATAAACTACAGTGCATTGAGCCACTGATATCTTAGGGGTAACTTATTACAACAGCAAGTATTATTCTAATATACTTTCCATTGACTGGGATAAAGTTCAAACTCTTAGTGTGGCTCTCTACACTCTGAAACTATCTTCTCTTTGCCTAGAAACTTTGTCCCCCACTCTGTCTGGCTAACTACTGTTATCCCAATACCAATACCCAATATCCACCTTGGATATCACTTTTCAGAAAAGCCTTACCTAACTAACCTGTAGATAAAGCCTCCCTATTAATACTCTTACACCTCTCTGTTCTTCTCCATTCATACTACTCATTGAACTTGTCAATATTTGTGGTCCCTGCCAGACCATAGCTCCAAGAAAACCAATGTTTATCTGCTTCATGACTATCTCCTTATTGACTAGTACAGTGCCAGAGACATAGTAGGCAATCAATGAGTATCTGTTAAATGCATAAATGAATAAACTGACATTGTTAGAACAACTTTAGTATTCCTGTTTAGGGACACTCTTGGGAAATTACTCATGTTGCAGAAAATTCTAGCAATTTTTAAAATTCTATTATGTTATTCTTATATGATCATCTTTCTTTCTTTGTTTTTGCCACTAGGAAACTCACAAACAGAATTACATAGTCCACCTTTAAGAATTCTATAAGGCCTAAGTGCATGACTTTCTATACATTCTCATGATCTAGCTCCATGTGATGATTCAATCATCCATCTCTCATCATCCTGAGTTTATTATTGTTCACTTGCAACTTCTGATAAGACTTTTATGGACTCCTCAAAGGCTTTTCTGTACAGAGTGGCATCTCAAATTCTTTCATTCTTTTAAATTTTTTAAAACTGTATTTATTGATTTTAGAGAAGAGGAAGGGAGAGAGAGAGACATTGATTTGTTGTTCCACTTATTCATGTAGTCATTGGTTGATTCTTGTATGCAGCCTGACTGGGGATCAAACCTGCAACCTTGGTGTGTGAGGATGACGCTCTAACCAAATGATCTGAATGAGGCCAATAATTTTTTCATTCTTAATGAGAGGGCCAGCCTATAATTTCTCCAAGATCATGCTAAGTTGGAAATCATTAAAATGGATCTCTTCCTTTATTTTTGTGAATAAAAATTGAATCTTTCCTGACACAACTTAGCACAAAGTTGCTGGTAATGGATTTATATCACTTATGGTAAAGATCACTATGACAGAAGGCATATGTTAAAAAATATTCTTTACAAAAATCATAAAATTTAAAGCTGACAGAGCTAAAAAGAGGTTTAGGGGTCATATAGTCTAATTCTCTCACATAATAAATGAAAAAAGCTAACAGCCAGATACGTAAAATGACCCTCCACAGTCACACATACAGTTAGTGCTGGAGCTGCAGCCCCAATTCAGGCGAACTTGAATCTAAATCAGTGCTCTTTTTACAGCAGCCCCCGGCCCCTTTGTTACTTTAAACCTGGTGTAGTAGGAAGAATAGTGGCCCCCTGAGATATCTGCATCCTAATCCCTGGAACCTATAAATGTACTTATATGGCAAAAGGGACTTTGCAGATGTGATCAAGGATCTCAGGGTGGGGAGAGTATCCTCACTGGTCCAGGTGGGCACTGAATGCAATCATAATGTTCTTATAAGAGGAAGGCTGAAGGAGATTTGACTGCAGGGCAGGAGAAGGCAACATGACAGTGGACACAGAGATTGTAGTTATGTGGCCACAAGCCAAGCATATGGTCTTAGAACCCAGAAGAGATGAGGAATGAATTCTGTCCTGGAGCTTACAGGGCAAGCGCAGCCCTGCTGACACCTTGATTTTAGCTCAGTGATAGTGATCTGGGACTTCTGTCCCCCTGCACCATGAGAGAATAAGCTTGTGTTCTTATATGCCACTAATATGTGATAATATGTTACAGTGTTGATAGGAGACGAATACACAATGGTTGGCCCGCTGTGGCTGTGGACCAAATCTTGTTTTTGTAAATAAAGTTTTATTGGAACAGAACTTTGCCTGTTCCTTTATGAAATACCTATAGCTGCTTTTGCAATACACCAGCAGAGTTGAGCAGTATGACACAGAGACCATGTGGCCTGCAAAGCCAAAGCTATTTAGAATCTGGCCCTTTACAGAAAAAGGTTGCTGACCCTGCCTTAAGATATGAATTAATCCTACCTTTTCTCGTATTTCCACTGTTCTTTTGGACTAGAAATAACACATTTTCATTACACACAATTAAAACATTATAAAACCACATTATTTAGAAAGTAAATGTCCCTGACAACTATCATCCCAAATTTGGGGCTTGTTCCCCATTTGTTCTTTTTCTCCACACATGTGATAAACTTTACTGTTAGTGTTGTGTTGTGTTACCGGTGTTTGTTAAATCTTTAGATATTCATAAATTGCAAAGGACTAAATACTTCAGACAGATGATACAGTTGTGACTCATTCTAATACGTGAGCCCAGCACAAAGAGAATGGCATGAAGCTGACAGGTTCCCAAGGTCCGTGCCGGAGAACCTGCTGCGGCGTCCAACTGGGAGCCAGTGTGGGGAGTGGTTATGGCCCAAGCCTTAGCCTCCGCTGGGCCCTGGCCAGATCTCTATTCCTGTGAGGCAATCCTCAGCCTCTCTGTGCCTCACTGTCCTTAGTTGTAAAAGTAAAACACATAGAGCAAGATTGTTAAGTAACAACTACAAGAGATAGCAATATGAAGTACTCTGCATGGTGCCTGGCACAGAGTCAGACTAAATAAAAATGGTTGCCATGTTTTAACAAAGATCACAACATCTTGGTTTAAAATATCTAAGGAAAATAATTTTTTAAAAATAACTGCACAAAAATTTTAAAGTTTATTTTGTTCTAATTATAAAGGGTTATTATAGATAATTTGAATCTGAGTGAAATCATCAAAAAATTAAAATCATCTATTAATCTAATCACTTTAAAATTACTCTGTTTACTATTTTGTCATATTTCCTTCCAGTCTTTTTTCTGTGCCTACATTTCTGTGTTCATTTATAACAAAAGTTGAATCCTATTATAAGTAACTTTGTGCCTTGTCTTTTTCATGAAAACAATTTTTCCAATGCATTAAATATTCTAGAAAGCTTTAAAACCCCCTCATGTGTTTTCCATGGGTATATTTCAAATATTTTAATTCCATAAATATGTTGCAGGGACCTATTACATGCCAGATTCTCTGGCTAATGCTGGAAGGGTGAAAGAGGAATTAGATGTTTTCCCTGCCCTCAAGGAGCTTACAATTTTCTTTTTCTTTTTTTAAAGATTTTATTTATTTATTTTTAGACAGAGAGTAAGGGAGGGAGAAAGAGAGGAAGAGAAACATCAATGTGTGATTGCTTCTCACATGCTCCCCCACAACCCAAGCATGTGTCCTGCCTGGGAATCAAACGATGACCCCCTGGTTTGCAGGCCTGCGCTCAGTCCACTGAAGCACACCAGCCAGGGCACAATTTTATCTTTATTTTCCTGAAAATATTTTTTAATTGTGGTAAAATATACATAGCATGAAATTTACCATCTTAATCATTTCTAAGTGTGAAGTTCAGTGACATCAAGTGCGTTCACCTTGTTGTGCTGCTGTCGCTGCCACCCACCTACAGAACCTGACGTCCTATGACATGGAGACTCTGTCCCCATTGAACACTAACTCCCCTTTCCTCCCTCCTGCCCTCGGCAGCCACTGCACTCTGCTCTGTCTCTACAAATTGGACTACTCTAAGTACCTCATATAAGTGGGATCATAGTATTTGTCCTTTTGTGTTCATATTATTTCACTTAACATAATGTCCTCGAGGTTCCTCCACATTGTAGTGTCCAGTGTTGTACCATTTTGTTTCTTTTAAGGCTAAATAATGTTCCATTTTATGTATAGACCCCATTCTGTTTGTCCATTCATCCATCAACAGGCCCTCGAGTTGCACCTCTTTGACCTCTTGCTCTTGTGAGTAATGCTGTGAACATGGATCTGGAAATGCCGGTTCTTTGGGGCCTGTGCCTAGAAGTGGAATTACTGGATCATACAATAGCTTTATTTTTAAGTTTTTAAGGAACTGCTGTGTTTTCTATAGTGGCTATATCATTTTACATTACCACCAACAGTTGCTCAACAATTCCAATTTCTCCACATCCTTACCAGCACTTGTTTTCTGTGTTTTTGAAGTAGTCACCTACCAGGCATAGGGTGATACCTCATTATGCTTTTGACACGCACTTCCCTAGTGATTAGTCAGCGTGAGCACTTTTCATGTACTGCTGGCCATTCGTATGCCTTCTTTGGAAAAATGTCTTTTCGAGTCTTTTGCCCATTTTCTAATCAGTTTTATTTATTTATTTGTTTGCTTGCTTGTTTACTTAGTTTTGAGTTGTATCCTGCAAACACTTTTATAAGGAATTTCTTTTTACTCCCCGTGCACAATTTTTGGCATGTAGCAAACTGTCAAAGTGTGTTTGTCAACCTGCACGAGAAAAAACTTCATGGAATAAAATTAAAAATTTAGACTTGAGTGCGGCAAACATTTATTGAGCTGTGTGCTGGATAGGAAGTTAGACTTGAGGATATGCAGGTGTATGAGACACAATCCCTGTTTTGGAAACAGCAAGCGGATGTGCCAGTAATTGACAAAATTACAGTATGAATCTAACAGTAGGAAGATTTATTACTATGCTTTGCATGATGTGAGACCAAAAGCCTTGAGGGAAAGAGCTTAAAATTTTCTTTAAAAAAGCAAAAGGCAAGCACATTAGTAATCCATAATACAAGTTAGACTCAGGCAAATATGATTTTTAAAAATAATAATATATAAAAATAATATTAATATAAACTGTAATTGAAAAAATTGTAATAAAAAACAATGGGATCAGGAATAAGTACAAAGTGGAGCTTTTCTTCTTTGAAATTTCTGTTACCTATTTCCTCAGTCTGATTTTTTTCTAAAAGTCACCATTGTTTGGAGGGGTAACAGAGCTAGCAAGACATTTTTTGCCAAGAAAGAAGACTGCCCTGTGCCCCGACCCCGACCACCACCCCGTGAGCACCTCTCTGGGAGGTATTTCGGAAAATGCAGTGAGTCCTTTTAGAGAGAAAAGAAATGAGGAGATTGTCATGTCTGTCTCACCTTAGATAATAAAAGCTGGATCGGCATCAGAAATTGGAAACAAATTCTAGGAAACCTCTCTGAAGTTTCCACAAGGTGATCCAATTAAGATATGACTGGCAGCCATGAAAAGCTTTGGTACTGCCAAACCACAGAGAAATTTTAGATGTAGAAACACAAGAAATATCTTGCTGGATAACCAAATATTTTACAAAGGAGCTGTATAGTAGAGACTTAAACTTCCAAGACATCGTTGACTATTTTTCTTGCCTTCCAGCCAAAGATAACCTAAGACAAGGGAAAACACTGGCTATCCCACGAAAGCCAGACAAGTAAACAGAAATTTGCAATGAATCTTTCTTAGCCTCAGCAAAGGCCAGGCCAAAAAATCCATCTTCAGCACATTAGAATGGAATCTCTTAGGTCAACTAACAAGCGCCGCCCCCCGCCCCCCCAGGGTTGTTGACACTGAATCATGCTGGAATCCCCTGCTCTGTGTACCCCCATCTGCTGTCATAAAGTACTGCATAAACTAGGCCCCTGATATTCTGGGCATCTCTGAAAGCTGCCAGCTCCCTCTGACTCCAAAGAAGAACCAGCCCCTACTCACCTAACATCTGGCCCTGGATATGGTGAAACCATTCTGGAAGGGTTCTTCAAGCCAACTTATTCTAGATGACAGGTAATAGTACTAATGAAGGCCAGGAGAACTAGGCATGAAACTCACTTGACAAGTCTCCTTTTAAGCAAGGATGTTAACTTTAAAGCAGAGGTCTTTAAAAATTAGGCTCTTCCTCAGAATGGATATCATCAATAAAACAACAAAGAAGTGCTGGCAGGGATGTGGAGAAAAGGAAACCCTCGTGCACTGTTGGTGGGAATGCAGACTGGTGCAGCCCCATACGGAAAACAGTATGGAGGTTCCTCAAAAAAATTAAAACTGGAACTGCCTTATGACCCAGCCATTTCACTTCTAGGTATATATCTGAAGAAGCCCAGAACACTAATTTGAAAGAATATATGCATCCCTATATTTATTATGGCATTATTTACAGTAGCCAAGAAATAGAAGCAACCCAAGTGCCCACCAGTAGACAACTGGATAAAAAGCTGTTGTGCATATATGCAATGGAACATTACTAGGTCATTAAAAAAGAATAAAATCTTACCATTTGCAACAACATGGATGGACCTAGAGTATATTACACTAAGTGAAATACGTAAACCAGAGAAAGACAAATACCATACGACTTTACTTATATGTGAAATCTAAAGAACAATATAAATGAACAAACAAAACAGAAATAGACTCATAGATACAGAGAACAGACTGATGGTTGCCAGAGGGGAGGGGGTTGGAGTACTGGGTGAAAAGTATAAAGGGATTGAGATGTACGAACTGGTAGCTACAAAACAGTCATGGGATGTAAAGTACAACATAAGAAATATACTCAATAATATTATAGTAACTGTGTGTGGTGCCAGTGGGTATTAGAAATATCAGGAGGAATATTTTATAAAGTATATGATTGTCTAACCACTATGCTATACACCTGAAACTAATACAAAATAACATTGGAGGTAAAATATAATTGAAAAAAAAAGTACATACATATCCTTAAAAAAAATTAGACTTCTGACTTCCGGCAAGATGGAGGCGTAGATACACACACTGTGCCTCCTCACACAACCAAAAGAGGAAAAACAGCAATTTAAATAAACAAAAACAGCCAGATCTGACAGAAAATTGAACTGAGTGGAAGTCTGATAACCAAGGAGTTAAAGAAGACACGTTCATCCAGACCGGTAAGCAGGGTGGAGCCGGGCGGAAAGCACGTGGCAAGACAGCGGTTTGTGGAGCCGTTCGGGCAGCGCTGTAGCTGCGGAGAGACCTGCGGCAGGCAAGCCTGACCAAAACGCGGCCAGCACCCAGCCCACCCAGACCCAGTGGGGCCGAGATTGGTGGACTACAGGGGTCCTCATTCGCGTGCAGATAAACCTGGAGAAAAAGCTGGGAGCGAAGCAGACCAAGCAGCAACCCACCAAACTTGGGGAAATAAAACCTCAAACCACCAATTGAAGACACCTGTGGGGGCTGAGGTGGCGGCGGGAAGAACTCCCGGCCTCACAGGAGAGTTCATTGGGGAGGCCCACAGGGACTTGGAACTGTGCAGACCCGCCCACTCAACCCAGAGCCAGCACAGAAGGGCCCAACTTACTTGTGAGTAGCGGTGTAAGTGTGGAGAGCCGAGCAAACACCGTTGTTCTCTCAAGATCCGCTCCCACAGGCTTCGTCACAACACAACGAGGGTTACCCTGCCCCCACAGATGATGTCACAAAACAACTACCCCGCCCTGGAGAACACCTAAGGCTCCACCCCTTAAAGTAACAGGCGCGCCGAGAAAAAAAATGGCCCAAATGAAAGAACACATCAAAGCTCCAGAAAAAATACAATTAAGTGACAAAGAGATAGCCAACCTATCAGATGCACAGTTCAAAGCACTGGTAATCAGGATGCTCACAGAATTCGACAAAAAATTATCACAATTACTTGAACAAATGAAGGATAATATAAAGGAAATGAGGGGAAAGCTGCAGGGAACCAATAGAGATAAGAAGGAAACTGGGACTCAAATCAATGGAGTGGTCCAGAAGAAAGAAAAAAACATCCAAACAGAAAAGTATAAAGAAACAAGAATTCAAAAAACTGAGGAGAGGCTTAGGAACATCCAGGACATCTTAAGCATCCCAACATCCGAGTCATAGGTGTGCCAGAAGGAGTAGAGGAAGACCAAGGGATTGAAAACTTATTTGAACAAATAATGAAGGAGAACTTCCCCAATCTGGTGAAGGAAATAGACTTTCAGGGAATCCAGGAAGCTCAGAGAGTCCCAAAGAAGTTGGACCCAAGGAAGCACACACCAAGGCACATCATAATTACATTACCCAAGATTAAAGATAAGGAGAGAATCCTAGAAGCAGCAAGAGAAAAAGAGACAGTTACCTACAAAGGAATTCCCATAAGACTGTCAGCTGATTCCTCAAAAGAGACTTTGCAGGCAAGAAGGGGCTGGAGAGAAGTATTCCAAATCATGAAAGGCAAGGTCCTACATCCAAGATGACTCTATCCAGCTAAACTCTCATTTAGAATGGAAGAGCAGATAAAGTGCTTCTCTGATAAGGTCAAGTTCAAGGAGTTCATCATCACCCAGCCTTTATTATATGAAATGTTAAAGGGATTTATTTAAGGTAGGGGGGGATATCAACAAGGGAGTGGTAGGGGGAGAGAGGGGGAAAAGGGGCAGAGAATAAGTAGCATAAATGGTAGGTAGAAAACAGGGAGAGGTTAAGAATAGTATAGGAAATGTAGAAGCCAAAAAACTAATGTGTATGACCTATGGACAAAAACTAAAGGGCAGGGAATGGGGGTGGTATGGGGGTGGAGGGGAAGAAAGGGGGAAAAATGGGACAACTGTAATAGCATAATCAATAAAATATATTGAAAAAAATTAGACTTCTCCTGACTCCCTTGTCTTCTTGAATGCTTACACTGAGGACCAAGGTAAGCAGGATAACCTGGGAACCCAGGAAAATTTCACCAAAACAATCTACTCAAATTGGTGTATAATAATATCTCTCCACTTTTCTTAAAATACACCATTTTGTATATTATTTCATTGGATTCTTAAAATTGTCCCATCAGTTAGAATATTTTGAGACCATGAAGCATTTCTGAGGTCCTCCTAAAAAGCATTAAATTCTCCCTGGAATGGGAATGAGGTGCCCATCGATCCAGCAGTACTACGAAGGGTGCACGATGAGCACACCCTTATACTAGTCACCATATTCATAGGAAAGTGGGGGAAGTCATCTCTGTCCTCAACTTTATGGGAAGAACAGAACAAACCCAAATGATACTGTAGCAGACATTGTTCACGGTTGACCCGGCATCTATCAAGACTGCCATTTCCAGGCTCCTAACACACTGATTACGGCCAGGTATAAACTCTGTGACATATAGCCATGACTTCAAGGAGAAGGGCCCAAGTATCAGCCTCAGGGAAGGGACATGATGGTTCTAACTCAGTAATGGCAGTTCCATATCCCTTCACATATTTGGCCAATGAGACGACCAAGTAATGTCTGTTGAGTAGCTTCTGAGAAAGAGTCTCTTGCTTAAAAAAAAAAAAAAAAAAAAAAAAACACGGGAAGAAATCTCTAACAGATTTTCCTTTCTTTGTGTGATTCCTGCACCAATAGAAGCCCTCTTGCAATCATGATATACAACCATGAATATGAAAACCTAATACCTGAGTACAAAACTGATGTGCTGAAAATGGCAGAAAGATTGAAAGGACCCAAGACCTTGAGGAAATCATTGCCCTGCTGGTGTAACCCACTCTAGAACTATCCTACCTCCAGACTTCTCGTAGCATGAGACAAAATTTTTTCTAAAAGAATAGCTATTTCAAGTTCAATTTTTTTTACTACATATAGCTGAAAGCCTCTTGAGTGATACAAATACGTAAACAAAGATGCTTCTTTAGAGTTCTAGCAAAGTGTACTGTCAACTGATGCAATAGAAAAATAATTTTGGAAAGAATATTTTGGCCATAACGGAGAACATAGGCAGAGATGTGCAGCTCAGTTCTCAATGCTCGAAGTGTCTTCTGGGACATTAAGAAATCCCTCTTCCTGTTTTTAGTTCCAGGTCACTGGATCAGTTAGGTCACATATCTTATTTAGAAAGGAATATATTTAGAGAAAATTTTAGAACAGATAAATTCAGAAACATTTCAATTTACACCAGTTGGGAGAATGTATAAATTTAGGAAGTAGGTGAAGTAAGATGACTACTTCTTAAGGTTCATCTGATAAAATAGAACCCAATAAATGAATTTTAATTAACATTTTATATTTCAGTTACTTTCCTTTTTAAAAGCATAATTTCTATGCATATAGTAAATGTCCAGATCTTAAGTGTACCATTCAACATTTTGAAAAATGCCTATCAAGACATAGAACATTGCCCTAGCCAGTGTGGCTCAGTTGGTTGAGCATCATCCTACAAACCAAAAGGTCTCAGGTTCATTTCCTGGTCAGGGCACATGCCTGGGTTGAGGGTTCCGTCCCATTGGGGACACTTGTGAAAGGCAACTGATTGATGTTGATCTCTCGCATCAATGTTTCTCTGCCTCTCTTCCTCCCTTCCCTTCTCTCTAAAATCAATAAGCATGTTCTTGGGTGAGGATTTTAAAAAGACATAGAACCTTTTCGTCACCCCCAGTATGTTCCTTCATGCTCTTTCCCAATCAATCTCCCCACACTATGAAGCAGCCACTGACCTGATTTCTATTACAGTATCATGCAGTATATTCTTTTATGTGTAAGACATTGCACTCAGCACACTACTTTTGAGAATTATTCATGCTGTTGTGTGAAGGCATAGTTTGCTCTTTAGGAGTATTGCATTGTTTGGCTCTGCCACCATCTGTTCACCCATCCTCCTATTGATGGCTGCCTAGGTGTTTTCTAGTTTTTCTGGTTGTGGCTATTGTGAATAACACTGCTATGAACTTTCTTGTACAAGGCATTTTTTGTAAATATGTATTTTCATTTCTCTTGAACAAATGCCTGAGTAGAATGCAGGGTCATATCTAAAATCTGACAATTCGTTATATCATTGCCCATTCCCACCACCAGCGTGCGAGAGTCCCTGCTGCTGCACCTTGTCTCCAATGTCAGTGTTGCCGATCCTTTTCATTCCAGCCGATCTAGTGAATATGTATGTAATAGTTTTTAATTATGGTTTTAGTCTGCATTTCTTTATTGATTAATGAGATTGAACACATTTCTGTGTGATTATTGATCATTTGCCTATTTTCTTTTGTTAAAGTGCCTGTTTATGTCTTTTGCCATTGTTTTAAAAATTGAGTTGTTTGTCTTTTTATTACTGTGTTATAGCAGCTCTTTACATATTCTTTAAAAAAATTTTTTTTAATTTGTTTTTGAGAAAGGGGAAGAGAGGGAGAGAGAGCGGGAGAGAAACACTGGTGTGTAAGATAAACATTGATTGGCTGCCTCTCCCACATCCCAGCCAGGGACCTGGCCCACAACCAAGGCATGTGCCCTGACCTGAATCAAACAGGTGACCTTTTGGTTTGCGGGACAACACCCAACCCCCTGAGCCACACCAGTCAGGGCACTTAATATATTCTCGATACAAGTCCTCCATCAGATACATGTGTCGTGAATATGTTTTCCCCAGTCTGTGACTTATCCGTCTTCCTTGATGGTGTTTTTCTATAAGCAGAAATTTTAAATTTTGATGCTGTCTAACTTACATTCTTTTATGAGTTGTGCTTTCTTTATCCTTTCTGAAAAATTTCTTCCTAGCTTCTAGGTTTTCTTCTAGTAGCTTTATTGTTTTAAATATTACGTTTAGATATTACATCATCTCAAATTGATTTTTCTGCATAAAATATGAGTTGGTTTCTATATGTGTGTGTATATATGTAAAATATGGCATATATGTATATGTGTGTATATATGCACACATACAAGGGGATATTCATACATATATACGTGAATATCCCATTGTTTCAGTACCATTTATTAAAGAGATTTTCTTTTCTCCGTTAAATTGCTTTGATACTCTTATAAAAACCATTTTGTCATATACTTTGGGTTTATTTCTGAATGCTCTATTCTGTCCCATTGATCCACCTGTCTAGCCTTTCATCGATACCACACCAACCTGATTAGGAGTCTTGAAGTCGAGTAGCATGAGTCTGCCAACTTTGTTCTTCTCTTTCAAGATTATTTAGGCTAATCTTGGTCTTTTGCTTTTCCAAATAAATTTTTAGATTATCTTACTAATTTCTGGATAAAAGCCTTTAAGCAATATATTAAACATGATGGAACAGGCATTGCTATGTAAAAGGGGAAAGAAACTTTGAGGTGGCAAGCATGTGGGTGGGGATAGAGAGAGAAAATGATATCTGTATGGAGGACAATTAAGAGTTTTTCCTGCTGAAGACAAGGAGCACGAGCCAGAATGGAGACTGCTATGGACTAGATTGCGTCCTCCCCCTCAGCATTCACATATTAAACCCATAACCCCCGGTGGTATTTGGAGTTAGGGCTTTCGGGATATAATTAGGTTCAAATGAGGTCCTGAGGGTAAAACACTCACAATGGGATCAGTGCCTTTATAAGAAGAAAGTTTGCTTCCTCTCTCTCTCTGCCACATGAGGACACAGTATGAAGACACTGTGAGCCCAGAAGAAAATCCTCACCAGGGAACTCCATCAGCCGGCACCTTGATCTCAGGCATCCAGCCTTGAAAACTGTGAAAAACGCATTCCCATTGTTCAATGTTGTTTAAGGCACACAGTCCACAGTATTTTGTTGTTGCAGCCCAAGCTGACTAGCACAGAGATCTCAGGTTTAAGAAGAAAATTATCATGGGCCTTAAAGTCGACAATTTATTTTGATTCAAGAAGCCATTAAAACTTACAAACGGCAGATTGACTGCATGCATTTATTGCCATTCCATTCCAAAATCATGTTAAATGACAGTAAATGAAAACATTCAACTCATAAATGCTAAGAGAATGGGAGAGGAAATATGTCAGTCAAGTTTTTTAAGGTGGAAAGCAGATGGGATGGGGCGGTTGGTAACTTACCTAAACAGAACAGAGGAAGTTGAAACCAAGAGGACGCCAGGGAGAAGCAAGCCATTTGTCATGCTGAGCCCAGAAAGGATCAGGAACTAGAGGCAGTGGCTGCCATAGACATGCGGGGCCGAAACAGGAGCAGTGTGGCCACCGATCCCATTCCTACAATCACAGAAGAGCACTGTCAAACAGGAATATAATGCGAGCCGTGGATCTCATTTCAAATTTTCCAAGGGCTACATTAAGAGAAGTAAAGTTCATTTGAATAATACATTTTAATTAACCCAATATATTATCATTTCAACATGTAATCAATGCTTTTACAATTTTGTAATAAGATATTTTACTTCCTTTTCATAATGTCTTCAAAATCCAACATGTATTTTTATACTCACAGCCCATCACAGTTCTGACCAGCCACAAATGCTTGGTGGCCACGTGTGGTAAGCAGTGATGGGCCTGGACAGCACTTGTCTACAGTACCAGAACCAAGGAGGTCCTGAACTCAAAGACACAGGCACAGGAAGGAGTCTGGCATCCAGAGCTGAACCAAAAAGAGGAATTTTGAATAAAGGCCTACACTGCAGCTTCCTCTCATCCAAAAACCCAGAATACAAGCAATTGATCTCCTCCCTCTGGCCCCCAATTCACAGGATTGAGCCCTTTTTTAAGACCTTGGAAGAAACAAAAGCAAGTTAGAGAGCAAAATAAAAGCTTCAGAAATCACAAACTCCAGAAAGCTATTAGAATATATTCCATCCATAAAATAATATCAGGATACTCCAAGAATAAATAAGAAAGGCATTTTGAAAATTAGAAAATATGATATCTAAGTAAAAATGTCAATAGATAAAGATAAAGTGATCCCTCAGATAAGGATAAAACAAAAAACAATGAAAGAAAAAAAGATAAAGAATTTGAGGATGAATCCAGAAGATTCAATAAAAAGGAATCTAAGAATAAGAGAAAGAACATTGACAGGAAATTTTATGAGAAAAATTTCCCATAAGGGGTTTCACTATTTGTTATAAGCCTTATAAGCCATTTGACTTTCAAAAGTATGAGCCTATATTACTTTGATAGAATTTTTAAATCATTCTAAAAATAAAAACAGTTAAAAAAAAGTAAAAAGCAATTAGGTTTTGTTTAGGTGTCTCAGGATGGGGTCATGGCATGATGAACTGTTCTTGGTGAACACATATCTATTGTTAGTACCTGGTTAATATTAAATAATTAGAAGTAACAAAACCATCAAAGAAATGCTCTCCCTCTTCCTCGCCCCACACCTGCTTTAACGCAGTAACAACAAAAATCTCTGGGCTTCAAACTGCAGAAAACCTTGTTTGCTCTTGAGACACTTTTGTTTAAATTTGGAATCTATGGTCTAGACATTACTTCCTCCCTTGACCTCAGCCTCTCAGAGAAATGGCACTCAAATGAAAGGATAGGTAGGCAATGCTCCTGGAGGAGCCACTGCAGAGCACCTTCACACCAGTGCCGACTGTGCCAAGGCCACCAAGAGTGAGAAGGACAACATGGCAGCAAAGTGCCAGGTATTCAAGCAGCCTCCTGATGGCGGGAACCTGGGGGAGGTGGAGGGAAAAGAGTCACCAGTGCCTTCAGTGCATCCCAGTCTTCAAGAAGCAGCCGCTAAGAACATGGGAGCAGGCTGTCAAAGTACAGATTCTCCACCTCACCCCACATTGTGGAGGACCCCAACCCTCAACCTTCTCCCATTAATTCCCATGCACACCAACCAAAATCAGGGAAACACTGGAACCCATATGAATGCTTCTTAATTGGAATCATTGTGGAACTTTTTGCAAGTATAGATGTCTGGGATCCACTCCTAAATGTACTGAAGCAACATCAACAAAGCAGAGGCCAGGAACATTATTCTTTTTGCCTCTGCATTTTTTTATTGAACTTATTGGGGGTGACACTGGTTAACAAGATTATACAGGTTCCGGGTGCACAATTTCACAACACATCAGCCTCTGCATTTTTTAAAAAGTTTTTAAGGTGATTCTGATGTTCTCCTCTAGTTAAGAACTTTTGATCAATGATTCTCAAAGTTGTGTGTAGTTTTAAATCTCCTGGGTAGTGTTGTAAAAATGAAAATTCCTAGGTTCTGCACCTTCGGATTTGTGAGGCCTGGAGCGAGGCCCAAGAATCAGTGTTTTGACTGAGTCTCCAGTGCCTGAATGCAGGTGGTCCTGACAACTCACTGTGGGAAAATGAGGCTTCAGGCTCTGAGGTTTCCATTAATGTCAAACCACGTCTCCATGAGAGCCCTGTGGTGTACGGCCACCTTACTGCGTGGTCTGCAAGAACGCTCCGTGGGAGTCTGGGTGTAAATATCCAAACACTTCCCATGCAAACACTCATCAAATTGCATCTACACTCATGAGTTTAAAAAAAAAAAAGAGAGTTCAGGAATAGGTTTTGCATTGGACTTAACATTCAACCTGGGAACTTTTATCCCATTTCTTTCTTGTTGAATGACCTTGAGCATGTACTGCTGGGAGAGGACATGTTTATGCTATCCATTTATTTAAACCATCTCTGTTGACAAAATAGACTTATCATACACTTGGAAACTGCATGTTATAATGGTGGGTGGTATGGCCATATGTGTGAGTATCCACGCATGTTATGCAAATGCTCTCACATATAGCACACAAGAATTGAAGTAGAGCCAAGGGCAAATATTAATGAGACATTTGAGTAAGATCAAGCCCTGCCCACTCATTTGAAGTGTGTGTTAACAAAGCATCAAGAAAGGGGTCTGAGTGCCAGTTCTCCAAGAACATGTGAGGGGCAGGCCCAGTCTGCATGTGTGCTTGCCAGGAGGCAGATAACACACATTTCCAGCTGCTGGGAACCAGATGAGACAGTGGCCCTGTCACATTATTGCGGAGAGGGAATGGGCCTCTTGAAGAAAACATTTCAGATAAGATCTATAGGCCAGAGCAATGCTCTGGACAAGTTCAAAGTCATTCAGAGAGAATGCAGCTCCCTCTAAAGGCAAGTGTGGCCTTTGCTTCCCTGGGGCCACTTTCATGGAGGCCGACAGCTCAGCATGGGGAACCAAGACTGAGAGGAATTACAAAAATGACCAAAATGAGGCTGTCCACTGGTCTCCAAACAAGACAAAGCTGCCTGTGTCTAGAAACTCTGACTGCCCTCTTGGCTCCAGGAAGCAGGGTGTACCTCAGACGTTCAGACCAGGGCCTTTAATTAACCCTTCTGCATCTACAGCATTCTGAGTGTGCACAGCAGACAAGGGATGAGAAAAGAAACTTCACACCTAGAACACCCCTGGACTGGAATTATTATCAGGAATGCCTTAGGCACCAAATGTAATCCAAGTCCATCTTTGACATGGATTGCTTCTGCAATGTTACCACCTCTATTTTCTGAGCAATAAGTATGGGCCAACCACTAAGTAGTTTATATATATTTACTTCATTTACAACAATCCTGGTATTTTCTCCTATATTTTTTTGATGATGAAGCTGAGTGTCAGAGAGGTTTAGCTACCTGTTCAGGCCACACGACTAAGAATGAGAACTGTAGTCAGGCTCACATATGTACCCATGGTTTTCACCACCATTCTATCCACATGATAGACAGTCTAGTGTTTTTCAGCTGGACCCTTTCTCGGAGAAAAGAATAAAAATGAAAAGGGATAAGATGGTTTTTTAGGGAAATCTGGGAGGAGTTTAAACCTTAAAAAATGCAATGAAAGAACCATTGATGATTGGTAAGAAGTCAGAATAACGAAGGAAATCCTACAGGCACTGTCTTCCTGGTAAAGGAAAATATTGAGTCAGATTGCTCCAGGGCCTAAACCTCCCTCTTGCCAATGACGTAAACGTTTTTGGAGCCCTCTGGTTAGCCAGCAGAACATCTATTCCCCGTGAGCCTAGGTGTGCTGAGATATTACAACAGACCTCAAGGAGGGTTTTTCCATGCAGATGCCTCAGCAAGACCTCCACAGTGGACTGAACGCCTCCTCCCCCAATGTGAGTGGGCACAGGTCAGCCCAATTACACAGTATGAAAGTGTGCATGCTACTTTTCTCAATGTCTCTTTGTGATGCTGAGCAGTTGTCTTAATTATGCAGGTTCTCCCCTATATATTTTTTTTATTTTGCATGGATTCACTTTTACATAACTTCCATTTATTTATTATAGAAGTGTTCCATGGCCCATACTAGGGGAAACCACACACTGATCGAGGTGCTATTGCTCATAAATATGAGACGGCCTCTTCCTGCAGGATTTCCCAGTCTCACTTCTGAGACAGGATTAACTTCCATAGAACAACTAGAGAACAAAATAAGGAGGCTCTTCTTAGCCCACAAAGATGCTTTGTGCAAACTACAAGAAAAAAAAGGATGTCTCTTACTTCAGGAGATTGAGCCCCATACCAGGGCATGTTGCTTGTAAGCAGACAGCGTAGACTAAATTTTTGTCCCATTTCACCTCCTTGGCCAGACGCCTTTGTGCAGTGCACAACTTACACAACCTTGTATGAAAGTGAGACCCAATTAAGTAAATTTAATCATACTTCAGTAAGCTTGTTACCAATAGTTAAGAGGAAAACAACTTGGGCTATAATTATCAAAGAACATTCCATACTTAAACCTCTAAACTTGCCATCCTCACTGCATCCATTCTTTACATTTTGCCTTCTCTCTTTTCTCAATGTCTGGATCATCTGTGCTTCCATCTTCCAACCCAAGCCCACTCCTCCTCCCTGACAGTCGATCCCCCTCTTTACAGCATCATCGGTCTCTTATTTGTACTGGATCTTTCTAATCAATAAACAAGTGCTGGGCTATCTCTCAGCTTAAAAAGCAAAGAAATTTGATCTCATCCTTTCCAACTATTGCCCCAATTCTCTCTGCTCCCCTGCTAGGCAAATCCCCTCAAAAAAGTTATCAATGCTCACACCTCCATCCATCCCCTGAGTGTCTGCCCTCTTTGCAAGTCTGACACAGGCCCTCCCGCCCTCGGTTACAGCACAGTGGGACCTGAAACTTGTGGTGACATCTCTCCTAGGGCTTTGAGCTTCAGTCATCACAGCAACACAAAGAGACTCATTTTGTTATCCTGATATATGACTATCAAGAAGCACTACTTCTGGTAAGCAACTGGGCTCCATGAGTTGTTTTTTTTTTTTCACTTCCTTTAGGTCCTTATTCCTGTTTTCTTCTTTGTATTCAAATATGTGTCATTGCCTTAAATGCCTTTCAGCAACTTTTAAAGTGTAGAAGCCCATTTGGTCAGTACTTGTGAACTCAAATACCTACAGAGCCCAGGAAGCTGGGTCTGAATGAATGACTCTCTAGGAAGAAGGGAGTCATAGATAAAGAGGAATAAACCCTGGGCTCAGTGTAGGGGGTTCAATAGGGAGTGGTGGGACTATAGTCAACTAAAAGGGGACAACTCTCCTGACTGAAGGAGACAGTCACTGTAGTTCAGACCAATTATTGCTTTGCAGGAATATGGGCTTAATGTCCCAAATTCTGATTTTTTTAAGGCAAGGCAGAAATCTGGCTTTTTAATGTGAAATCTCCAAGTATTTAAATATTGGCTACTAATTCAGATTTTCTACCCAACACCGTGTGGACTAACTAGCCAGAAGCCAATCAAAATATAATAAAGAGACTGGAGCTGGCCTCAGGCCTTCCATTTGCAACCTTGGCCTGACGTTTTCATCCTGAGTTCAACCTCCCTTTGATTATGTCTCTCAAGTTCCCCACAATTGTATTATTTCTTTCTCATTCTCTCAAGCTCTTTCCTTGGTTCTTGGAAATTAGAAGAACAAGGAGATGGATGGACAGAGAATGTTTTTTCCCACACACTGAACTTAGAGCTTTGTTACTGGTTCACATTATAATTGTGAGTCAAGATTTTCCTCCCTTCTTTCTTTAGCTTGTTTCTGTTCTAAATCAAAGCACAAAGAATAAAGTTCCAGGGTGACCCACCAGATGACAGAAACACCCAATGGAAATCACTCCCATTGTTTGTGAGCTGAAAAGCCTCAAGCGTAGGTCTGACCAGAAAATTAAAAGGCACATGAGACAAGCACTGGGCCAAAAGGAACCAAGGCCTAACAGTTTTCTCCCTATTTAACATGGGTATTGCCAGTGAAAATTCTTACTGTGTTTATTTCTTCTGAGAGCAATGGCTGTTGAAGCAAGGGTCAGACTGGGCACTTGCACAGTGCTGCACCGTTAGCAGGGCTATCCCTATATACATTCACCCAAATTTTAGAGGCCTGTAAATTAAGAAAACTCCAAAGTCATTCAGCGGAAGCTTGCCAAAGACCTCTCCCTCACCTACTTTAGGTTAAGAAGGTTAGCCTGCCTAAAATACCATATTCCTGAGAAAGAGAACATGTCATTCCTTTCCCTCCGTGTTGAGTACGTTTCAAACCATTTTTAAAAGACTTTTTGCAGGGGAGAAGTTTCACCAGGAGTTAAGAGAGACATTTATTGCAGAACTTAAGGCATTGCAGAGTATATTAGTGCTCACCAATACCCACCCTGCCTTCATATTCTCCAGATCCCTTTGTAGTTAAGTTGACCACATGACTGGTTTTGGCCAATGGAATAGCACTTTGTGTTGAAGTAGTTAAGTATCTGGTGCTCCTTTCGTCCTCTCTCTTCTGTCCACATACTAGAAGCATTTGGCTTAGGTGGCAAAGACATACACAATGATCTTTGAGTCACCGCTTGGAGGAGAATTGCTGTGGGAACCACCTAACTTTCAGTGAACTTGGCATGAGTGAGAAATAAACTTGCATTCTTATTTTTCCAATTTTATTGAGATATGATTAATATATAAAATAAAGTTGTATTAAGTCACTGAAATTTGGACAAAGCTAGCATTAATTACTATGACCAATACTAAAGAGAAATTAGAAATACAGGTAAAAATACCCCCTTAGACTTTCCAGTAGCTTCTAAGGTGAGGTTCAGGAAGGGGAAGCTATTGCTATTCCACCCCTACAGGAAAAAGATCAACTATAACTGTTATTCCCAGGTCCTGAGACAATGTCCCCCTTTTTTCTGTGATTGTGTGACCCAGACTTTCAGGTCATTGGGACTCATCTGGAATGTGGCTCCCTCTACCTCACATGGTTACCACAGTTTCTTTTTTCCTTATTGGAACTTTACCAGGTAAGCCTTGAGCAATTCTGCCATGGAAAGTACAGCTTGCACCAAGGTTGCCTGTGAACTTCAGCAATGAAAAATTGTTTCAAAAGAGTAAGTGTCTCTCCATAGCCCAGGTGGAACAAAGAAAGACTCATCATTGATTGTAAGAAAATCATACTAGAGCAAGGACTTTGGCGTTTCAGTCTGTTGTATTAAACTGGCTTGACAAAGTTTTAGCAATTGCCCTGATTCAAGAGAAGCTACTCTAGAATGACAAATTTGGTTTTCAGACATCAGTTATGAAAGCTGAACCCCTGCTCATCAGATGTAAAGAGAGGCCCTTAACTTCATTAAATAGATGCAGTGACAGATACAGATTGACTGACTTCAGTCAAAAGGGATCCATCTTCGCCAACAAAAAGGAAGAAACAAAGGAAAAAAGGAAAAGGAAGAAAAAAGAAAAAAGGAAAAGAAAAGAGAAGAAGAACAGAAAGAAGCAGTGCATGTCCACCTTTATTTGGAACAAGTGCGGAAAGACGTATGCATGGCCACGTTGGAGCCCCATATTCCATCATCTGGAAAGAGTTCACACTCCCCATCCACCTACCAGTACCTGTGGATTAACTTGTTGTCCTTTGCATGTGCTAGACACCCCGTGGTTTGACCCCCTCAGTTCGTCAGTCCAAGTAGGTAAGGATTCTGTTTCCTGCTAATTTTGCACCAGGTTGGTAGGAAACACTAACTTCAGTCTTTGCTTGGGTCACCACTGCCCGGGGGCCAGAATGAACAGGAACCAGGGCCTCTCTGGGGGGTCTTCGAGGCAGGAGCCATGGCTGTTGAATTCAAGACCATGCTGGCATTTGTTAGCTCCAACACATCTCCGCACATGTGATGCTACTCTAGCTTCAATGCCTGAAAGACAGAATCCAGTTGGCCCAGCTTGGATAACAAGCCCACTGCCTGGCTGGGGAGAGTGGGGTGTCTTGACTGACAGCTTACTAAGTGGGTGAGCTAATTCCCTGGAATGCACAGAATGGGGATGAGGTCATTTCCTGGAAAGGAAATGGGGTGCTATTAGCATGAATGGGGAGCAGCAAAATCAACAAATGTCCACTCCACCTCCTTCCTAAGTTAATATATTTCATTTTAACCCAAGTCTCCTGGAGACAGATTGACATCCATGGAAAGGCCTGATCATAAAGAAGAGATCACCATCCCATAAAACATCCTGACACTGGAAACTTACGCGGTGCCTATATACACATTTCCTCCTGGGAAATTATTAGTCTTCTATTTCACAAATGAGGAAAGGCAGGCATGGAAGAGAGAAACGTTGCCCGGGATCACCAGCTAAGCAGAAAGCCTTCAGTGCACCGGGGAATGCTGTTTCAGGGTTCCCTGTCCTGACCCCAGGCTTTTCTTTCAGTGACCTTCCCCTGCTGACAGGAGAATTCGTGGGTGCCACCGGGGAGCTCCCAACTACCACTGGAAAAATTTCTCAAAGCACACAGCCTGCTGGGGGTGGGATGTGCCATAGGACAGGCCTTTAGGTTGACTAATACTGAAGGGGTTTGGGGGCAGATCCATTAGGAAGGGGAAGGAGGACAGGGAGGGACCCAGGGTGAAAAAATTTTAATGTGAAAATATCTTTCTGAAAATACAGTGTCTGTGTGCAGTAGGTGTCGATATAACTGACCTTCTGTCTTGAGTTGGAGCTGGGAATAGAATTTTCACAGGAAAAAGGAAATGCATGGGTGTGGAGCTGCCAGCAGCGAAGGAAGTTTCCAGGCGACTTGTCATGGCACGATTTATAGACAGGAGTCTCAGAAGAGCCGTAGCGGGCCGGGAGAGGGTGTGATTTGTTGGTTGCGGAGCCTGGCACCTGGCATCAGTCCATGCTGACTTAATTCAGCGTGCACGTGTGTCGGCCCTGCCCACAGCCATATCTGGGCAGTTGGAATGAAAAGAACAGAAAGAAAACTCACTCATCCAAAGGAGAAATAAAAATGAAACTCAGAAAGAAAAAAAAAAGTGATAGTGGGAATGGGGAGCTGCAGGAAATGGCTGGAGGGAGAGAGGCCTCCCATGACCCATCAGAGACCTGACTCAGAGCAACTAATTAAACTTGCCCTTTCATCACAAAGGACATGTAGGAAGGATGCTATAAAACCTTTCTGAAGAGAAGGCAAGTCCCTCTCAGCTGTTGGGTCGGGCCCACTGGGAAATAAACAAATGGGCATTAAGGGATAGAACCAAACAACTTGACACCCATCACCATCCCCAAGATTCTCCCCAAGAACCAGAAAGAAGCAGCTTATAGCTCCTCCGAGAGAGCCAATTAGTCTGTAAGACATGACAGTCAACACTCGTCCTGGGGGGGGAGGCCACTCAGTGTTTGCAGAGCCCGGTGGCTGGTGCCAGAGCTAACAATCCACAGGCAGAGCCGTCCGTCTGGGCAAGCTTGAAAAGTCAACCGTTTCCTCTGGGTCCAATGGCTGCGGCTCAAAACTTTCTGCCCAGCCACCTTTGCTTCTCTCCTCTCAGGTCCGTCTCAGAAATCCACACATCTGTGCACATGCTTGAAAGTAAATACACATGCAAGCAGAATCCAAGGTGAGGGTGAGGGTGGCAAGGGCCTCTGCCATTTTTCTCTGGGTAGACCCTGCCCCAGAGCTATTCCCCTCCCCTAGGAAAGCCACCCCAGACAGGCTCCCCTTGTCACATTTTCAAGAACTGTGAGAACTCATTAGAATATCTTACCTGCTTTGTGGCTCTCCATTCAACTCAAACACAATTTTGAAGTCTGCAGAACAAATTTTCTCTCCCCAAAGACATCTACAAACTTCTGAACTTGGCTCAGAGGGTATAAAAAAAAGCCTGAGTTTCTTTTCAAGTTCATTGGAAAACCTCCAACCCAAGACACGTCCCCACCCCCTAAGTTTACCAAAGATTTTTCTTCCCACTAAGACAGCAAAGCCAAAGACTGCTTCTACTCCTTGCGAGCTTATTCTTGTCCACTTTCCAAATCTGTTCTCATTGTATGGACCCTACAAATCACGTGGATTGAAAATGCCAGCCTGTGCTCTGAAAGGCTGGGGATGAGGAGACTGTCCTCTCGGCACACTGTGGGCACCGAGACTGAGACAGCACTTGGGGAAAAGGCAGAGAGTGAAGGTTGAAGCCAGGCGAATTCAGGGTGCAGCTGAACAATGACCAAGTGGTACAATTTGGCCAACGAGAAGAGAAAACAGAGAGCCCTCCTCAGTGCATCTGCCAGGGAGTCAGCGAGTGGCTGGGTCACCTTCAGGCTGAATCACTGACCCATCATTTAACTTCATCTCTCACTCAGGTCTCCATAAAATGGCCAAGGTTATCGAGGCAGAAGGTTATGGTAATGGCCAAGTACTAAGAATGCCAGGAGCTGGCATTTTGCCCCTAAAATATCAACCTCCCTCAGGCTGGCAGCTGCCAAGGGCCCTCCTCTGCCTGGCAGACACCTTTCCCCATCTGTCAAGGCCCAGCTCACACATCAACTCCTCTGTAAACCCAACCCATCTAAGCAGGTCCAGAAACCCCTCCTCCAGCCCCTAGAGCAATGGTCTCCAAAGTTTTTCACTTATGTGCTCCCTAAAACTGGTTTGAAAATCCATATGCTCTCTCATACAGTTTTAAAATGACATAAAAAACCTTTTATTATAAATTTAAATAGCTGCAAAGGATGTCATTTCCTTAGTATGTATTGTAAATATTAGCATTTTAAAATAAAACTATTACATCACTCTTAAATGTTAACAGTGGAATCCAAGTAGTGGGGTAATTCTATGCACCATAAACAATTTTAAAAATATATGAAGAGTCTTCTTATCAAATTATTGTTCCATTTTCTTCTTGAACTCCATTTCCATTCCATACTCTTCATACTTTTTAGCAATTGTCATCTATTTATGTTTGAAACTTGTTTTCATTCATGATTATTCTATCAATTATTTTCTGCAACAAAAAATGTACATACACTGAAATGTTAATTTTATTATCACTATAAGTCTTTAAATTTTAAGCAGTTTCTTCCAGATCGAGTTATAATTTCAATAATAATCAGAATACAGTGAAAACAACGTAAGTATATTATAAATTTTCGTAATCATTAAACATAAAGGGTAAATCTTACTTAAAATTCACCCCTTAAAGAATTGAAATGGCACTTTTTAAAATTAGCTGATGAAAATGATCTGTGCCCTGACTGGTGTGGCTCAGTTGGTTGGGTGTCGTCCCACAAAGCGAAAGGTCACTGGTTTGACTTTCGGTCAGGGCACAGGCCTGGGTTGAAGGCGCAGCTCCCAGGCGAGGCACGTAGGAGAAGCAGCCGGTGGATGTTTCTCTCCCTCTCTTTCTCCCTCCCTTCCCTTCTCTCTAAATAATTCTTTAAAATTTTTAAAAGTTAAAAAATAAAAACTATTTGTTGCTAGAATGAGAGAGAATTCAGAATCAGTTTTCTTCCTACTTTATACTTTTAAAAAGTAAACTCTGACAAACTTTGTTTTCCCCCAATAAGAGTGAATAAAAGGAGTTTTATGATGCCAAATATTATATAGCAATCTCTTATCAAAAATTAGTAATGGCCTATCAGCTGATACATCATTTTGGTCCCTCTTTAATTTTGTTAAGAGAAAAGAATTATAAACCATGAGACCCAAAATATATTTGTTACCCAGTCATTCACTTTCCTAACTCTGGGAAATATACCCAAAGTGCTGTACCTAATTATACCTGTTACTAATATTGATTATACTAATACTAAAAATACTAATTATACCTAATACTCATTTACTGAGAGGCCCCTTGTTTAAATTGAAATAGTTTAGAAAATTAAAATACTTGTTATTTTAATACAGCTTTGCCAATACAATTTTTTTTGCTTTTAGGTTGAAATATTTACATATCATAAAACTCACCTCTTTAAGGTGTACAATTTAGTGGTTTTTAGTATTTTCACAAAATTATGCAACCATTACCACTATCTAATTCCAGAATATTTTCATTACCCCAAATAATAAATCCCATGCCAACTAGTAATTATTTCTCATCCCCTCCCCCCCACCACCAGCCAATACAATTTTTAATAAAATTATTTTATCTCATCAGATGCTTTTTGAAAATCCACCAAAAGGTTGGCTTTTCAGATTTAGTTCATTTGGTTCATGGAAGTGTCTGCCATGAAACCTGTTTGACAAAGCAGTACCCATTGTCAAGTCAAGCAGCCAAACCAGATATAGTTTCCAGTAGAAAAAAACCTGACTTCAGTTTCAGATGTGTTACCATGTATCCCTACCCAACCAGCTCACTTTTGAATTCTAATTCTGGGGCAAGAGATGGATGTATAGCGAAATAATTGGTAGACCAACTGTCTGTTAGAAAATGAGAAGGCACAGCACCATGCCATCAATTAACTCTGTCAATAAACCAGACCTTTGTCCTTGCTTATTGGCACCCTCTTCATGTCTGTGGACTCTTTCTTTAGCGGGTGTATATCCTTAACATTATTTAGAGGATGGAAGAAGAGAGATTGTTGAAAAGAAATTCTCATCACTCCTGCTGCCTCACTCTACCAAATATCTGAATTCAGAGCACCCCAATTCAGGCCAAAATACCCTGTTTCTGAACACTGCATGTCACCCTTAGCAGAACTGTATACAGCCCAGGGGAAGCGTGGCAGACAGAGATGCGCCATGAAGACCCCCTCTATGGAGGATCTCCAGCAGCAGAGTGAGGCCAGTGGATAGCTTCCAAATGCCAGCTCCCTCAGGGCTGGCTGCAGCTGTAAAGAAGCCAGCCACCTTTGCTGCCCAGCGAGCACCATTCAGGTGGGCAATGCCTGCTGGATCCAGGGCTCTCCATGGGTTGGCCAAGTCTTTGCCAGACCCGCATCTTGGTTTGTCTTCTGCCCAGTCCTGCTCCCTCCCCTTTCCCTTGGGAGGTGTTGACCCCTAATAAATATCTGACACCCCAAACACTGTCTCAGCTTCTGCTTCTGGAGAACTCAGCCTGTAAAAGAAAGACACTCCGTTCTCTGCAGGTCAGAAGTGTCCGGTTACAGAAGGTTTGTCCAAACCAATATGCTGAATTATAATTTTATTGCCCCAAAGATTTTTATACCCCTTCGCAAGACCCCATGGTGAGACCCCGAATGTGTGAGAGGTCCACACCTCTCTTTGGCCAAGTGAATGGAGAGTTGAGTGAGGTGATGGGCCAACCCCGTCACAGACATTTTTCAATCAATGTGAAATCTGAGCATCTGAAATTGATTCTCTTAAAACTAGTTCAGCGCATGTACCCCCTGGGAAGTTTTTGGACTCCTACTTCAACTCAAACCTCCTGCCTACAGCAAGCTGTCTGTCTTAATAATCACACGCTGTATTTCAATCGATCCACATGAACATCTGCCTTCTCCACTCCATGGGGAGCTTCTTAAGAGAAGAGACTGAGTTTCATTCACTCCTTCAGTCAATAGGTCAGTCACCAGAAACTTATTTTTTAGAGAGAGGGGAAGAGAGGGAAAAAGAGAGGGAGAGAAACATCAACATGTGGTTGCCTCTCATGCACCCCTTACTGGGGACCTGGCCCACAACCCGGGTATGTACCTTGCCTGGGAATCAAACTGGCAACCCTTTGGTTCGCGGGCTGGCACTCAATCCACTGAGCCACACCAGCCAGGGCATCACCAGGAACTTTTATTTTAAACAATATGTCTTGAGTGCTCATTGTGCGCTGAGGGCACATAGATGAGCAACACCTGACCCTGGCCCTCAGGGAGCACAGAGTTTTATACAAGATGGAGGGAAGAGTGAAGGGAGTGAAAAGAAGCCAAATAATCCCACTTGACAATCTCACTTGGCTGTGAGAACTAAGACAGACCAAGACTCAGTCACACCGAAAGAGGAAAATGTCTATTTTTATTGCTTTAACTATTTGGAAATATCGATGTTCCTCTAGTCAGAGTAACAGTTGTCAGCTGGTTATCAAATAAAATTTTAATTAA
>PVJI01018947.1:0-32160 GCA_004026765.1 Micronycteris hirsuta
AAGAATGAAGTTTTAGTAGTGTTTTTTTGTATGATAATCATTAAAACAGACATACATACATAATTCACCATTGTCTGTGTTAAAGAGACCCAAATTTTGTCCTTTGGAATTCATATATCTGCATGTTAGCATCCCTTTAGAGCAATAAAAAAGTATAAAAATAAACGTTTTTATCCATTACCTGCATTCTACCACTAGTCTACAAAATACGTATTTATACGTGTCCCGCACTCCACTACCAGTCAACGTAAAACATATAAGTACGTTTCCCGAATACAATGTTGTTAAGATTTTGTAAGAGTAATCATTAAGTAGCATTTGGACTCCCTCTTTCTCCCATCTCACTCCTACCACATTTTCTTCTTTATTCTTCTAAGATTGTCAATTTTGTTATTCAAAACATACAACTTAAATGGTGGTGCTATTCTAATTGTTTTTCTTTATACGTATTCAATTTTGCTGGGAGCAAGAAGGTTATTGAAGAAAAATCATTTTGTATTAGTTTAAGAGTATTATATTAGGCAAGTGTTTAGTTTAGCTGGATGAATTATGCTTTTTGTAATTTTAAACATTGCTAGCTACAGAGGCACAAAATTAATTGATAATGTTGAAAATAACTTTCTTAAATTTATATCCGATGGTTTTAGCCTCTAAGACCTTTTTATCATATTGAAATGCATGTTGCTTGAGATTTGACCAATTCAAATTTCAAAGCTTGCTTCATTTTTACATGGTAGAAATATACTGTTTAGTTATGTTGCCCAATTGCTGTTTTTTTGTTTATTATGAATTGTGGATCCTTTTGGACTAGGAATTACATTTATGAACTAAGAGAATTAGTGATGAGGTAGAATAGAGAGGAGAGTAGGGGGTTGCAGCAAGTAAGAAAGAAATGTTAATGTTTAAATTAGTGGGGACAAGGGGTTTGTAGATTTCATCAAAGCAGTAAGTAGAAAAAGTGTATTTAATTGAGTAATAGAAGGGGTCTTTCAGTCAGTTTTCAATGCCGTTTAATTGACAATTGCTTTGTAAATTATAGACTTTAATACCACTTGCTTTAAAAAAAATCCATAAGGAAAAGCACTTATCTTCTCAAAGTATCTAAGATATTTTATAATAGTAATTTGTATAAAATTGAATTTTGGAATAGAATTTTTTGCATTTTTTTATTGTGGTCAGAACACATAACCTGAAATTTACCACCTTAACCAGTTGCAGTGTACAGTTCAGTAGTGTTAAGTAAATTCACGTTGTTGTGAAACAGGTCACATCTTGAAAAATTGAAACTTGGTACCCCTGAAAAAACAAGCCCCTACCCTTCCCTTTCCAGTGGGATCAAATTTTGATTAAATATAAAAAGGAACACCTGAATGATCTTAACAGTTTGTTTGTGTTTGCAAAATCCAAAGTCATGGTAAACATCAAGTTCCTAAAATTTGGGGGGTGACAGAATTTCTCCCCCTTCTCCTTACAGTTACCATCATTCATAATTGACTAGGTTTTAAATGTCTGTTAATTGGAAGGATTTGTAAGTTCATTTTGAACCAGAGGGAAGAAACACATTTTAAACATATTAGAATTAGTTTAGCTTTGAATTTGTACTAAATTGGGAAGGAAGGTAAAGGATTATCACAAATTCTGTGTGCCTTGTCGAAAATGTCAGTTTTCTTTAAGTTTACATGTAACTGTTTCAAAAATTTTTTTCTCTCTAAAAGCAACCTGATTTTATTTGCTTGACTATTATGATAGGAATGCTTACTGGTATTACCTGATAATCATATATAGCCTTGGAACTTTCACACATATATAAAAAATGATATTGTATTAATAATTACAGCTGTACTTCTTTAAAACATTAAATTTGAGGAAAAATTATTCAGTGCTGTCTCATGTGTGCATTGCTTTGCTGCAGTGAGGGGGAAATCCTTTAGATTGAGCCTCAGTTTACTGTTAGATGGTTAGTAGTGGGTGAAACTGGAGTATTAAAATATAAATTAGTGGAGCTGATGAATTAAAATCGTAAGTTGCTACATTAGCATTTCTACCTCCTTTTCTGTTATAGTATTATTTTTTCCTGCATTTATTCATGCTTGTGACTAACGAGGAGATGGAAACCCAAGGTTAAAATCGAAATTTTTATTTTGTTGAGGATTTAAGCAGTAGGTTCAGAAAAGGTGACTTACCACATCAATTTGGTGCCTAAATCCATAACTAACTGTAATTGACACATAGAAAATGTGTAAGAAAGATAGTATTGCTGAATATTTTACTTTTTCTGTACAGTCTCTTTGATTTTGTTTCATAGACATGACTTCTTTTCTCCAAAAAGCGAAAGTATCTTGTAATTTTCTGTAAAAGAAACAAATATGCCATTTTGGCTGAAATCTATAATTTCAGGAAGTTTAAAAGTTCTGACTCAGGGCTTTTTAACAGTTTAAGCAATTGGTAGTTATATTTCAGAAGGTTCATCTACATAATTCTTCAGTGCCTTGAAAGAATTATTAACTTGGCAATGCTACTAAAACTTTATAGAAGGCATAGTGTGCAGGTATGCCCATGTTTTTAAGTTGTATTGTTTAAGCTTGCATAATAGTGATACTGTACGTGCGCTGGGTTTGGGTAATTCTTTAAAGGAAGTTTTCTAGAGTTGCACTTGATAGTTTTTTTTAACTGAATATTTTTGGCCATGACACCAGAAAAGTAATTCTATGTTAAGTCATTATGCAAAGTCATGTATAAGTAGCATCTTAGAAGAGGAGATAGGGTTCAGTTTGCCGTTTTAATATGAAATGAGGATCTGTTTGGTTAACCCAGATGGTCTTCCTCTCAGATGAAAAAGAGACCTTTTGTTCAAGTGATTCGGTTTAAAAGAAATTTGAGGGGTGGGGATGGAAATTATGAAGTGCATGTTACTCTTTTGCTAATACTACTGCTAGTCTTAGATTGAATCTACAAAATTGTTTTTAAGTTCCGTACACTTGTGTCATTCTAAATACAGTGTCTGCAGTGACAGAAAGCAATTTCATTGACTCAGCAGTGCTTTGCTTTGTACTTTTTTCAGTGGCTTTTAGCTTTCAGTGGATTAAATTTGAAGTCTTGTTTGTGAATATAGTTTTTGTATGGCAAATGATTCTTGCTTATTAGCTTTTTTTTCTTTAAAGGTGCTTAGCAAGAGCTCAGCTTTTAAAAACTAAATGCAAACATTGACTATTAATAAAATCTATGATGTAATATCATTGTGTAATGTTTCTCATCTTTTGAAATTATTCTTTGTAAACATATACATGAATTTTGATTCTTAAGGTATTTGAAAACAAATCTCAGTATATCAAATCTTTTATTATTAGGAAAGAAATTTTCATGTCTTTGAGAAACAAGGACATACATACCTAGTTCAGTAAGATATACGTGTCCAGATCTGGAAGGCCAAAGTTAACAATTGTTTACATTTAAGGTACCTCTTGTCTAATGGGCCAAAGAAGCTTTTCGTATTTTAACACCTCACACTCTTTCAGGATTAAGATATATTGTGAAAGTAGTTTAAATAGGGTAAATTTGAAAGAAAATAAATCAGTTGGTTAGGAAGAGTCAACTTTTTTAATAAAAAGATTGTTCCTCTTCACAACTCAGGTGTAGACTTCATTTTCATGAGTACGTTTTAAAACAATGATTTATTTGGTTTTATTAGCCAAATAAATTTTGTAACTAAATTAGTAATTGAATGCTTTGAGGGTTACTTTATTTTCAAGTTAATAGAAGTACTTATTTGTGAAGTTACTAAGAGGTTGTCTAGTTGAGTTTAAAAGACTCTGTATCTCGGATATTTAAGAGGAAAACCATCTGAAACAATTTTCTTAAATTGTTTATTTAAGAAAACATGTATTTCAACTTCAAAATTGTGAATTTCTTTTTGGATAACCTCTAACTGTATTTTTCTTTTTCTGTTGCTGTATAATTAGATTTGTGGCAATATTTTATTAAATTGAAACTGTATAGGTTTTAAAAATAAAACCATTTTAGAAAATCTGATTTATATATTTTTTTATCATTAACAAGTATTCATCCTTCACAGAAGTTAAAATAGTTGTATAGTGTAGAATGTCCCAAACTTACAAGGAAAACTTTTAAGTGATGCATTGCAGAAGAGTGATAGGCATTTGTAAGATAGTACGAAAATGCATGGGTTAAAAGAAGAACACCAAAAATGATCTTAGATAAATTTGTTGCTGAAGGATGATCATCTGGCTAATAGTTTTCCCCTTTATTTTATTTTTTATTGAATTTATTGGGGTGACATTGGTTAATAAAATTACATAGGTTTCAGGTGTACAGTTCTATAATGCTAGTTTTCCCCTTTATAACAAAGCTAGTTGATAAATTCATTTTTATTTTGGCAGGGATAAAAGAGATGATAAACCTGTAAGTATAAGACAAGGCCAGGAACCAGAGACCAGCAAGACGACGATCTATCGATGAGAGGTTAGCCCGCGCTGCCCTCGTGCTAATGCTTCTAGTCCAGTGGTTTTCAACTGGCGTGCTGCAAGAATTTTTAGAGCATGACTGTTTGTTTAGTCAGGGGCACTGACCTCTTTTCCCTTAGCTTGTCAAATTTAAAAAAAAATGACAACAGCCAACACAGCAATAGCCATCTGATGTGAATGAATCAAAACTACAACTTTTTTTGTCAGAGGCAAAAATGTATTTTTTCGTGTGCTGCAGAAGTTTAGTAATTTGTTTGTGCTGTGAGATGAAAAAGGTTGGAAGTCTCTGCTCTGATCAAATGTCATGCTTTAGCCCTGGCCGGGTGGTGGCTCAGTTGGCCGGAGCATTGTCCTGTACACAGAAAGTTTGCAGGTTCGATCCTCAGTCAGGGCACATCCTAGGTTGTGGGTTCAATCCCTGGTCAGGGCTCATGGGAGAGACAACTGATCGATGTTTCTCTCTCACATTGATGTTTCTCTCACTTTCCCTCCCATCTCCTCTCTAAAATCAGTGAACATATTCTCGGGTGAAGATTTAAAAATATGGCATGCTTTTTATACCAGGTTTTTGCAGTCTCAGATGCGGCAGCTTTCTGAGAGGCAGATTTTCAAGTCAATATAAATATTCATTATTTCTAATATATTTAAGAATATTACCCTCTCTTCTTCCTTCTCTTCTTATTTCCACAAAACCACTGAATGTCTTGAGTGGAGCATTATATAAAGTTTGGGAAAAACTTCTGTAGGTGAAGCTAACTTTGATTTAACATATCAAGTGCGGAGCCGATTATGCTGGGCTTTTCGTTCAGGCGGTGGGCTGGCGACCACTCAACAGGTGTTGAGTTAGAGTATAAACAGGCGCACAATGGTGCAGCCAATGCAAAACTTCATTAAAATTACAACATTTATTTTTTAACCTTGATACTGCTGGTCCCACGCTCTGATGTCACCCAAATGAAAAGTCCACTGTCAGTCCCTGGGGACTGACGCCGCGCTTAACGTGTTAATAGGAAAAACAATCAAATCAGAGAGCCTTTGATTACTGGCTGTGACCAAACCATGCTGAAGAAAGTGATGTTCAAGATTATATGCTCTTAATACATGTTTTAGTAGAAGAGTATTCTATTGGGTTGGCCAAAAAGTCAGTTTAGTTTTTTCCATAAAAGACATATTTTTCATTTTCACCAATAACTTTATTGATTTGGCTATTTGGAGTATGTCAGCCATCTCCCACGTAGTATAACATTGATTGTTCTCGATTAGTGTCTTGATCACTGTCAACTTCAACTGGTCTACACAACCACGGAGCATCGTCCAGTGAGAAATCTCGAGCACGAAACTTTGCAAACCACTTTTGACACATTCGATCAGTCACAGCAACTTCTTCATACACTGCACAGATCTTTGTGTTTTGTGTTTCTGTTGCATGTTTACCTTTCTTGAAATAATAAAATATAATATGCTAAAAATATCGCACATTTTCTTGCATCTTCAATATTAAAATGGCTACACAAAAATTCACAAATTTTGATTTTTTTTAATGCACACTGATAAGACAGCTGTCACAATACAATCTAACAAAATGGTTTTGAATGAAGTTAAGTGCTACTAGAGCCATCTTATGGAAAATACCAAACCTTTTTGGCTGACCCAATATTTTGTATTGCTGCTATAACAAATTGCCATGAACATAGTGGCCTAAAATAATAGAATTTACAGTCTTATAGTTCTGGAGGTCGGAAGTCTGACGTGACTCTCCTTGAGCTAAAGTCAAGGTGTTGTCAGAGCTGTGTTTCTTTCTGGTTGCTCTGGGGGAGAACCCACTTCTTTGCTCTTTCTAGTTTGTGGAGGTGGCCCACATTCCTTGGCATCCTTCCATCTTCGATGCCAGCTTCGGGAGGTTGACTTTCACACTGCATCACTGACATTGTTTCTTCTGCCTCCTTCACTTTTCAGGACCCTTGTTATAGCATTGAGTCTACTGGATAATTCAGGGTAATCATTTCAATTTTAGTTGATAAGTAACTTTAATTCCTGCAAGCTTTATTCCCTCTTGCCATAACATATTAATAACATAACACAACATACTATAACATAACATAATGTAACATTTTCCAGGGATTAAGTCATGACCATATTTTGGGGGGGAAGAGCCATTATTCTGCCCACCACAAGTATAAATGGGAATTGGGGCCCGTATTACTAAATATTCTACAGGGAGAGTAAATGTTCTCAACAGTAGATACTGAGAACTGATATGATTTCATTAAGAGGTTAATTAAACCCACCACGTTAGCAGAACTGGCATGTAGGCAGTTCCTCGTTGATGAATGTGGAGTGAATCTCGAAATAATTTGCTTACAATTTTGAATGATCTAGAGGAAAGTGATAATGATATCCTGGTTTATAAATGTGCTGGTATGTTACATGCTGTTCTTTGGGAATTCTTTCCACACACGTGAAAACACGCAGTTCCGGAATTTACGCGTTTTGAGCTCAGCTCCGCGTGAGGAAAAATTATTCCCATGTGGATCATGTCAGTGGAAAAGGAATTCTCTAATGAAAATTTGGCAAAAATGTATCTTAAGAAATTCTAACTTGCTGAGTCTCTCTTCCTCCCAAAGCCAAGAAACTTAAGTTAATGAATCACTGCCTCAATGTTTTATGGTCCTAAAAGTTAACAGCTCTAGTTAGCTTACCTTCAATTTACTTGTCTCCTGTTTAATGTATACCCTGGTCCTGTCTGCCACCGGACCTAAATTTACATCCTAAAGCTCTGTTACTGACTAAACCTACCCATTATCTATTCCCTTCCCATATATCCTCATGACCCAACTGAAAACCCCTGTTCTGCATAAGTCCATGAATAATGAATCCAATGTAAATGTATACTAAAACTTCTAATAAAAAGCCCAGCTGAGCTAGGCACAAGGCCTTTTCCAAGATGGAGGGAAAGACCCATGGCTGCCGGACTCTATTCTCCAAGCGTGTCTCTGGGTGAGATTGATTCACACGTCAGGGTATGGTCCCCCACGGATTTCGCTGGGACGAAATCCCAGCGTCACTGTTCCTTATTTATCTTCATTTTTTTATATTGATGATCTCACAGTTACTGTGGCTCAGTTATCTATATGTTTGGAAGATACCTGATTTTGCATCCTAAGGTTCTTATTTCCAACTTCCTTTGGGCGTATTTGAACAGATATGCAGGCATCGAAAACCTAATTATGTCCCAATCTTAAATAGACTATTCCCAATATACTTGTGTTAATCCTATTATTATCCAGTTTCTTGAAGGAGAAACTTAAGTCATATTTGACTACTTATTTAATTAATTTTTTAATTGCTGTTCAAGTATGGTTGTCTCCATTTTCCCTCCACCACTACCCCCCACCCCAGCCATCCCCACTTCTCATCCTTGATCCTGCCCCCCTTTGGTTTTGTCCATGTGTCCTTCATATGTGTTCCTGACATATTTGACTACTTTTTATCATAGTTAATTATTCGCTGGACCCTGTTATTGCTTCTTTGAAAATACTTCTTAAATCTAGTCTTCACCTCCACTCCCCTCCAACTCCTGGATAATGTCAGAAGCATTCTACCTGGTCTCGCTACAAAAGCCCCTTCCTGCTTCAATCTTACCTCTGTATGAAGCTCAGTAGTTACTGTCCTTTAAAAACAAGTTTGATTTTAAGGTTTCTGGTGTGTGAGGTGAGGAAATGGAATGACACCGTTTATCCTCACCACAAGAAAGAACGCTGAACAAACTGAAAATCAACAACTGTGGTTTGATTGGAGAATTGAGGTCACAGAGCCAGCCACTGCTTCAGAAACAACACAGGCAGGCAGGTGCAGGGAGTCACAGCTTGCAGGGCAGAAACCCAGGAGCTGAAACTCATGCTGAAACCAGCACCAGGGCAGGAAACCCTAAACTAATTGACCAGTTGCTGGAGGCTCAGTGTGGACAAACCTGAGAGTTAGGAACTCCAGAGGGCCCCCACACTGTGAATCTGCTCGGAGGTCTGTCAGGTTCTCACAGTGAAGGTCGGAGAAAGTCTCCTGTGTTTCTGCTGTGAGGGGTAGAAAAGCAGCCGTTTGACACCCAGAGCATTCTGTTCACCTCAGCAAGGCCTGCCCTTAGGGAAACCATTCTGCCAGAGCCTGACAAAATACCCAACTCCAGCCCACTCCAGGCTTCTACTTGGGAAAGGTCGATACCTGACTCCAGCCCCCTGTAGCCTTCCTGTCTCATCTAAGGGGACAAATACTTGAGAAGCACTTGTGAAGGTGTCAGCTTAGGGACAGATTCAGTAAAAGACTGGGACCAAATCACAGGACATCGAATGCTGTCTGAAATGTCCCTTCTTGCCACCTTACTACCTTTACTGCCCATCCTCCCAGGAATGCTGAGGGCTTCTTATTCCAAAACGTTAGGAACCTCCAACTGCAGGTTGGGAAAACAACCATTGTCTCCTTCCAGTCACAGCGAAGAGCATTTACTTCTCGGTGGGACCTCAGGCCTTTCTTACGGGACGGTAACTGAAGACAAACCGGGGCTCACAACCATCCTGCTGGAGCCACTGGGGAGGGGAGGTGGTGTTCACAGTCCGCGCCTCCCTCCCCAGAACTCCGCGCCAGCCGGGAAACCAGCCTCTTCACCAAGAAGGGTTTCTCCCTTGTGTGCTGTCAGAGGCTGTCCAACCAGTCTCCACTGAGGAAACTGCTCAGTGAAGAGAAATTTTTTTCTCTCTCTTTCTTTAAAGGACGTTTGATGCAGGAGTGTGACGCAACTGTCTAATGAGCACTGGGGTAATGAGTAAATATGACATCATTATGTTTAATTATAGCAGCATAAATGCTTATTTAGCTCTTGCTATGTGCCAACACACAGGCAATTTATAGACATTGTCCAGTTCAGTCACTAACACTACAAGTTTCGTTTTACCTATGAGGATGGGGGCACTCGGAGGGCTTAAACAAGTTGCTCATAGTCTTTCATTTAGTTAGTAACTGTGCTAGGATCCAAAATTGGTTTTCTTCAGTCTCATCTTCCCTGCTTCCCTCCCTTCCTTTTTAAAGACATCACACACCTGCCTTTGATGAGAGCTCCGATGTGTGTCAGGAAGAAAGTTGGTGTGAGAAGTAACTGTATATGAGTTTCTAGTTGAATGGGAAAAAACCTGGGCAGGTGGTAGTAAAGGTGGTAGTTTACCTACCTCACCTTTTCACTCCTTGAATTTTTCGCTGAAGAGTTCCCTGTGGGAAAAGCAAGTTCCCCAAACTGGGATCTTCACTGAGTGCACCAACCTCTGTCTTCCACAAGGGGTCAGTAAAACCCTCTTAGTGAACTAAAGACCTATTACTACCACAACCACTACCGCCTTAGCATTGGGGCAGGGAGGATAATTCTATTATTGAACAAGACCTCTGACCTTCATGTGTTCTTTCTATCTCTCACACACTGGTTTATTTAAGCTAAGTTCATCTGGCATTTGCATTCCATCCTCACATTACCATGTGGAGCGGAACAAATGGAATGAGCACCAAGTCTCAATTCATTCTCTCCTTTTAAAGCAATATTTTAGTTAAATGTTGCTATACATGAAGCATGGATACAAATTAAGTGTCAAAATTCTATATATAGCAATTATTGTATCTGAATAAGTATTTAGAACAAGGATGACATGTCTAGAGCAATAATATTTTTAGCACTTAATGAAGTGTCTTCTAAGACACCATGGTTCATGCTTTGAACCCTGGCAGTCTGGCCCCAAGGTCCTTGCTTCTGAACCTTGCAACATGCTTCCTCTCTACCAGAAAAACAGATCAGTGTCTTCCATGGTTCTGGCAAGTGATTTTTCAGGTATATCAGGTACTCTGGACAGTCAAAAGATGGAACAAGATTTTGTGGGCCTTAGAGCTTATGTAATTTAGGCAAACAATGGAAAATTATAAATACAAATGTAGACACAAAGTAAGTTTTCATTTAGAATGAGAAAATAAATCATAACAAATCACAATTAGAGAAAAGAGGACAAACATCTCTAAGTCCAGGAAAAAAGGCATATTTTTATTAAGAATCTCGCTGCATAACTAATGTCCACCCCCCACCTCGACAGGAGAGAAGGTCCATTTGGACTACGCGTTAATGAGAACCTAGTCTTTGGCTTACATTTACATGTGTGGTGACAGGAAGAATTTCTCACAAGCCAGCTTCTGACTTCATTGAATTCAAATCTTTTTTTCTCCTTCAGGTGCCAGGCGCCCTTGGACACAAGCACATTGCAATTTCCCCTTTGGCCCTGCCCCTCCCCTCACAATGCCAGGCAGAAAGTGTTCCTAGAAGCTATTTCTCTACCAGGATGGCTTAGCAATACCTTAAACATGGACAGAAGGAACTCTAAGCCACATCAATCTAGGCAGCTAAATCCCAAATAAATACATCTTAATATATCCTCATCTGCCTCATCTCACAGATGCAGGGCTGCCCCCACCCCTACTGCCACCTGACACAGAGAAGCAAAAAAGTGGAGTGTAACAGGAGGTGGTCTGGACCAATTGATGAAAAATTATATTGTTTTGCCTGTTTTACAAACAACGAGTGGCCTAAGGACTGGCCTGTCTAGTGAAGGGCTGGGTGGTGGAGGCTCAGCTTAAGCTTCTTTAGCTTTGAGGTAAATCCCCCAGTTTAGATCCCTGAGCACTAACTCGCACCACCGCCTTACTGACCTCCCAAAGCGCGCAGAGAGGGACGATCGCAGCCTGCGCCACAGAGGCCCTCCTCTCTATCTGGAGAAAGGACCTCTCTCGGGGTAGGCAGGCAAATCACAGGGTTTCTTGATGCCCCTGAATGCAGTTTCTGCTTTGGGCAAACTGCTTTTATTGGCTTATTTTGGGGCCATGGGTCATTGCATCAGTAAGAAAGACCAGGGGTCTATATAGCACAACAGTGATCGTTCAACTGAGACTTAAGAACACACAGCTGTCTTGGGTCAATTACCTACTTTTCCCAGGACTCAGTGGTGATAAAAGCTTTGCTCATACTTCCGCCTTAGCCTGAAACCTTCTCCATCCACATTCTGACCCTGGGCCACGGACCCTTCCCAGCAACACCAAGGCCTCGGACCTCTCCTCTATCTGAACTACAAGTTTTAACAAACAATTCCTGCAGCAAATATTTGTTAAGTACCCATTTTGGGCTAGCCTTTGGTGAAATCCGAGTGGATTGCTTACAACGCATTTTATGTGTGTCCATCTCTGTTTAGCCAGATTATAAACAAATTGGTGACAGGGACCAGCATTTCTTGCTGGCCTATCACAGAGTCCTGGGCATGTCAGCACTGAATAAATACTTATTTGATTGATGCACTTCTGTCTCCTCTCCGAGGACCAAACCTCTTGGCAGCTTCCTCCTAAGTAGACTGGAAACGTTCTAACTGGGTGGAAAAGGTAGAGTTACATCTTGAAGAAATCCTAATGGAGTTCCCCTAACCTTGCTATGGGATCTTGGATACTTTGTTGCAGCTTATATTTGAAGCAACTTTGAAGCAAAACTGGTCAGAAGCTTTGATTTTTAACAAGATGGTAGTCCAAATCTAGATGTCCCGACCCCTACCTCAAATTTCTTACTTTGTGAGGTGGTGAGTTTTGAGGGCGCTTGGAGCAAAAGCAAACTCAGCGTCCCCTGATGCAAGCAGTCAGGCCATGTGCTGGGCCATATGACCTTCACTTGTCTTGTTTCTGTCCTGGGAGGCAGCATAGAAAGTAGACTCCAGTTTCTTCCATCCAGCCTGCACCCCGCACCCCCCACACTGGCTTCAGTGCTGGCTCTGCCTTCATAGGCTGTGGGAGCCTTTGGCCAGGTCCCCTTTCTTCCCCCAGGCCTGCTTTCTTCCCTGGAAATGGGAACAATAACAGAACTCACAGCTTCAGGGGAGCGGGAGTGGGGAGGCAGGGTTTACTGAAGGATTTACACGTGTGAGGACTCTGGGTGCCTGCGGCATTCAGCTGCTGAGTTTGTTCTCTGTTGGTGCTGGCGCTGTCCTCTGTCTCCCCAAAATGTCCCTGTAGACTTCCTCACCCAGACAAACCCCAGCACTCTCTGCATTTCCTCTACCTCAAGGTCCAGAGCTGTTCAAATTTCTTTTCTTATCTCAGTGACGGGGTTTGTATGGGGATCCAGTAGCAGGTGTGCTGTTTTTAGCGAGACATTCCATGATGGAAGAGCGGCCCTGCGGGCGAAGTGGGGTCCCACGACTTCCAGGAAGTTCTCGTCCTTTCTGGCGCAAGTGTGGGTGACCAACACCAATGAGTAGCCTTCAGAGATAAGTAGCATTAGGCAATTTTTATAAAAATTTAAAAAATCTTTTACTCTGCTAACTTAAGATCTGAGCTTATGAGGTTCCACCATTTGCTGGGTCCTTCTCTATGTCTTAAGTCAATGAGGATTGACTTATCTGGAGCTAGTCAGATAACCTCTCTGTGTCTCAGCTTCCTCATCTGTAAAATGGGCATATTCTTGATACCTGCTTACAGGGAGTGTCCAGTAAATGTCTCTCCATCTCGGTAAAAAGCAACTCTACATTCCCATTGCCAGACCCAAAAGCTTGCTGTCAATCACCCTTGATTTCTCTCTTCTCCTTCCTCAGCTCCCACTCATCAGCAATTCCTTTTGGTTCTGCCTTGAAGATTGATCTAGAATCTGACTGCTTTTCCCTGCTAACCAGGACCAAGACACCTTCTCTTGCCTGGATCAGGACAATGGCCCCTGTAGTTGTCTGGCCTCTGCCCATGCCCCATGTCAGTCTGTCCCTCACATTGCTACTAGAGTGATCTACTTAACGTGTAAATCAGATTGTCTCCTGTGCTTAGGAGTGTTCCAAGACTTTGCATCTCACTCAGAGGAGAAAAAAACAAACAAACAGAGTCTTCCAATGTCTAGTCCCCTGTCTTTCCTCCCCAATATCTCACAATTCCCCCTCCCTTACTAAGCCTGGCTGTAACATGCAGGCCAGGCACCTTCCTACCTCAGGGCCTTTGCATGTGCTGTGGCCCCCACCTGGAACCCCTTCCCATGGATAGCCACAGGCTCACTCTCTCACTTTTTTCAGGGACAAACTCAGATGCCATCCTTACTAGAGAGACCTTCCCTAATAACTCCACATACGACAGAAATCCCTCCCTGATCCCCTCTCCTAGCCTATTTTCTTGTTTACTGTTTTTCTCCCCCAAGCAGGGTGGATGTTTTGTGAGGGTAGGGCTTTGCTTCCCATTCACTATCGTGTTTTCAGCGCTCAGAACAGTGCCTGCCACTCTTAGTAGACATTCATATGTGTTGAAAGATTGGATTAAGTGAAATAACATATGAAATTGCTTCATAAATTAAAGGGACTTTATAAAAGTGAGTTGTCACCAATACAAAAATAGCTAACTAACATTTATTGATTGTTTACTATGGCCAATCCCTGAGGTTCACCATACATTATTATCTCATTTAATCTCCACAACGATGTAGGAGAAACTTATTAGTATTTGTTAGTTTTGCTCAAAGAAATCATTTTCTTTAACTTCAGTATTGATGAAGAAGAGGGAAAAAGAGTTACTGTTGGTTAAAACCCTACAAACCCACACACCTGGACTGACGTCATTTTTTAATAAACATGACATTTGGTGTCAGCCTGTGTCTGTCTCCCAAACCAGCTTCTATGATCTAGGCCAGCTTTGCGTGAGGACAGGACGTTAGGTAAGTGAATGATCCCCGTGAAAATATGCTGACTTGGTTCACTCGCCTGTCTCCCTTCCTAATGTTCTAATAACTTTATTACTGGGGAAAAGGCCATGTAGGGAAAACCCCGCTGGCAGCCTGAGAATTCTTGAGCTGAAGGGGCCTCTGAGGTCATCGGCCTTCCCTCTTCTTTTGACACAGGAGGAGACTCAGCCCTCGGGAAGGCAGTCTCCTGATGGGACGGCGTTATTCACTTCGTCAAATTCCTTGTCCAAAACCAGAAGCTGACCCATGCGCTTCATCGACCTTGAACTTTGTAAGCTACTTGACGGGACGGGGGTCACACTTGCTCTGTTTTTGCTGACTTCTTCCTGAAAAATTGACCCCAGGTGTTTTACTTGGATCCTTTAAAAAATATTTGGGACACCATTATTCTTGAGTGATACAAGGATGTCTGTTCTGATGACAGGAAAATAATAGCGAACTTGGCTAAGTGAAGTGCTGGGGTTTCGCCGTGCAGTCTAGAGAAGCCTCTTCCAAAACCCTGCTGCCAGAACCTATCATCACAAATCCAAAATCTCAACCTGGGGTGGAAAGTAGTCCTGAAAAATGTGAAAGCAGCACGTAAGACAGCTTTTTTCAGAAGAGCAATAAAAAGTGTTTTTCTTCCTCATTTGTGAATTATATAAGAAAGCAAGAAAGGCAGAAGGAAGACAAAGTTCTAATATTAATTTCTTTTTGCACCTTCATTTTTATTAGCCCAAGAAATAATGTTTTATTTCAAAATATGTGCTTGCCATTGTTTTCACTGAATAAATGATAAACAATTATACAATGTATCTTTGGTCTTTCCAGAATTCTTTCTGAGTGTCAGAAACAGGAAAATGTCCTAATTTCCCATGAAATGCCAGTATCAGCACAACATGTTAGTACCACGCAGTGCCACGCTCTTATGCATTTCCTGGGCCTCTCACTAAAATACTATTTTAACAAGACCTCCAGAATGCCTCTGGTGCCAAGTAGGTGCTGCCTGGATGTTCTATGATGATGATAAACAGCCTCCTAAGTATGCGTGCTCATTTAAGAAACATAACACCACAGCACGTAAAATCACATGCCAGATCTCACACAGTTGCCAAACCGCATCTGCCCCTATCTCTCTGGATGATTCTTCCCCAAAATAGAGACCTGGCACTTTGCCCTGAACGCCAGCCAACGGGACATCAGCAGAGCAGGGGAGAGAGGGAAGTCCAGCTACGTTCCCCTATAAATCTCATCTGAAGCCAAATCTGGATTGTCTCGGTGTTTGTGGGCAGTGGAGGAAGGTGCTGCGGCGCGTGAGGAAGTAGAATTTGCGGATAAACGCCTCTTGTTTCAGACCATCAGAGAAAGAAATCCGAATCCTCTTTCACCAATGAAAGAGGTAACAAGTAACAATTACATTGGAAGTCTTTTGAATGTAATTAGTTTACTTCCTGGGTGAGGTGCTGATGAGGTGAAATGGGCAAATGCAGGCCTGACAGAGGGCTGGGGAGGCAGCGGCTCAGGTTCTCAGACTGGCAGATGAACCCCGACCCCCTACCGCCAGGTGAGGGTTCACTGGAGAGAGCACTGATGTCTTTTGTGATGCCCCTGGATTTAGCTTCTGCATTATAAAAGGCACAAGCCAGCTGCAGAGGTTAACTTCTATCCAGGGGTTCACATTAATATTGAAGTACCTCATGGTCAAATACCTTAATCCTTGAGTAAGAAATTTTGTATCTAAAAGTCAGATACTATGTATACACATGCAAATAAATGGCCCAAACATGTCCCAGCAGGACACACAGCAAATAGCTAAGGGAAGTCACTTTTGGGCAACAGGTGGGGCTGATGGGGAAGAGGAGGGGGAGGAGCAACAGGGGGTGCTTTGAAAAAGTTTTTTTGTTTAAATTTTAAAATGAAAACATATTCATGTAAGAAACAAAAATCCTTATGAAAGGGAAGAGCAGTTGACCCTCGAACAACACGGGGGTTGGGGTGTTCACTTCCCAGTGCCGCTGAAAATTGGCAGATAGCTTTGACTCCCCCCAAACTTAACTACTGACAGCCTGCTGTTGACCAGAAGCCTTACTGATAACATGGTCTATTAACACATATTTTGTAATGTTATACATATTATATATACTGGATTCTTACATGAAGGAAGCTAGAGACAAGAAAATGTTATTAAGAAAATCATAAGAGAAACATACATCGACAGTATTTATTGAAAAAAAAGAAAAAAATCCGCGTGTGAGCGGCCCACACAGTTGAAACCTGTTTTGTCCAAGGGTCAGCGGGACCCAGAGGCTCCCTGGGCCCCGGCGCATCAGCGCATTCGTGCTGACCTGACCCGAGAGCACTCTTCACAGGTTCTTTTGTGGTTGCGTTTGTCTAGCGGGGGTAATTTTATTGGCCAAGGAATAAATCATTTGCAGTATCATTTGTGATTTGACATTTATGCAATTCTTATATTATGATAACACTTGAAAATCACTTCCTGCTTCAGTACTCTTGAAAGAAAGGTATAGCCTTCCCTCTTTTTCATAGGTAAAGAATTGTGGCAAAAAGATGAAAAATATTATGTCAAAGTCTTATAACAGCAAACAGTAAAAAGTAGAAATTATTTATGATTTCCATTTTTTCAGGATGTATTCCTTCTCCTGAAGTCTCCTTTACTGATCTGATGAGTGAATGCTTGTTATAAAGCCAGACTGGATCTGAGCAAGTCTATATTTCCTAAATGCTCCATAATCAAAAGTGAAATCTCTTCACTAGTCAGGACGGGAGGCAGATGAGTGGAGAAGTGGTCTTCCTCTTTTCCGGGACCTTCCTGAAAGTTCCCTGTGATCTTTCCTGCGTCCCTTGCTGGATGCTGACTCCGGGGCTAGCAAGGTGCACCGCCACAAGGATGGGGTGTGGGACAGGGGTGACTCTTTGCAGTTGCCTTTCGTGGATGACAGAGGGGACAACATGCAGAAATGGCTTCCACTGTGGGGAATGTTAGAGAGAACCTGTTGAATTTCTGAAGGGGCAACTTGGTGTGTCTCATTTCTTGACAGTGTAGACATGGCTTCTTCTCTCTTCTACCCAGCTCAGGCCCAGAATTTGTATTTTGGGAGAAACTAACAACTCATAAAGTTGCAGAAAATTGAGTTGATATGTTTTCCCCTCAACTAAGCAGTCTATATTTTCTTTTGGTTATGATTTAGGATTTGAAATAATATAATAGTAATTACAAACTGCAGAGGAGGTTATGCCAGTCAGATGAAGATGATTCTTCTTCTTCCTTTTCTTCTTCTTCTTCCCTTCTTCTTCTTCTTGTCCTCCTCTTCCTTCTTCCTTTTCCTCTTCTTCCCGTTCCCCTTCTTCTTTTTCTTCTTCTTTTTATTGTTGTTGTTCCCGCCCCCTTGGAGAAGGAAAGAGAATCTCAGTGGAGAGAGGCTTTGACAGGTACAGTATAACTTATCAGGCTTTCAAGAGACTAGCTGAGGTTAGCCTTAGTTCAGATATGTCAGAGCTGTCAGGCGCCAGCCCTGAAATCTGTAAGACATTACAGACTGAAAACCCAGCGAGGACGGCTGAAGGTCCCAATGGGAATTCCAACACACAAAAGAGTCTGGAGTGTCTCCATGCTTGGGCCTGACCCTTGATAATACTTGGACTTTGCTTTTTTGTTGTTGGTGCAGAATTACTAAGTTCTCTGGAGTTTTGTTCTTTTGGCTCCTGTAATTGGTCCATCACACTTCTGGGACAATTCATCATCATGTAGGGAGAGGCAAGGGATCACCTCTGCAGGGTCCACCCTGGGGAGCTTGAGTACTGGAGGTTAGCAAGCAGAGCCCACACAGTGCTCCACACGAGCGAGGGGGAGAATGGATGCATGAGAGAGAGAAAGTTTTCAGGCGCCTTAAGTTGTCAGTACTGGTGTCAGAGATGTCAGTTGAAGCCAACAAGTGGCAACAAAATGAACTTTCTGAAATGTGACGTCTTTCCCTGTCCTACTTACCTCAACGTGAGTGAGATAATTACCCAAAGGGACAGAAAAAATAGTTACTTAGAAAGAAATGGGATTTAGCGCTGGAACTTTGTGCCAAATTGACCAGGAGCCTTCGGTCACCTATTTTAACCTCTTTGACCCTCAGTCTTCCTATAGGTAAAATGGGGGTGATGATGATGGTTCATTCATAAAGTTACTGCAGAATCATATGGAGACACTGTAGTCTGTGATGTGAAATTCCAGTGTTAATTATCAATAGGGATAATCTATGAATTAACACTGATTTTATACAATAAATGAGGGTTGTACCAGTGGTTTATCCTGACTACTTTAATCAAAGTGAGGTGATAAAAAAAAATGCAGACTGCAACAGAAGATGGTGGAAGAAATTCAAATCCCTAATTGAAAGAATGTCTCACAGGGGATATATGTTGGTCTCCCCCTGTTCACCCCTCGCCTTGAAAAGTGTCTTACACATTGTAGAGGCCTGGAAAATAGTTGTCTAATAAATCAAGAAATGCCTACCTGTCTAATCCAGCCTTGTGTGAGGGGTGAGGAGGGAGATTTGGGTTTCCCTGGAGTAAGGCTAAATGAAGAATTTTTATCTTAAAAATCCTATGGTGTGACATGATGGGTTTATTTCCTGCCTGTTTAATCTTGGCTTTCTCAGCGTTGTTCCATTTCTAACTAACACCCCAGCTCAATTCTCTCTTAGGGAGAGTCTGGATTGCATGAGGCTATGTTTTAATTTTATTTTCGTAACTAAAATCTAATAATCTCTCTCTCTCTGATTGTTGTTCTTTTATTCTTGTTTACCCAAAAGTCAGACTGAAGATTCCAAAGTGCTTCCTCCAGGCTGATCCCTGAGAACTTGCTATTGGTTTTGTAGGAAATGCAGCAGAGGTCAGGAGATAGGAAGGGCAAAGTGGAAGGAATTTACTCAGATCTACTCTTGTTCTATTTTCCGTGAAGTTTCACTACAGCTTGTGTTATCAACATAGTCAGTTACACAAAGCCCATGACATGAGAATGCAGGTCAGCCTGCCTGTTTATGCCTAGGAAGCCACACATTTTTCAGTTTAAGATAAAAATTTTCCTTTTGGGGGATGAATGTTCTGTTTCAGTATAACCTACAGGCTATAAAGGACATATGAACTACAAATGAAATAAAAATTTGCTTTACTTTTAAATTTGTTCAGTGATTGCTTCAGCAGCACATATACTAAAATTAAAGTTGTTCATTCTTCTATTTGTCCCAAATAGAATGCACATTCCACCTGCAGTACTGACAGGCTCGCCTTTGCTTCAGGGAAAGCCCCAGCTGCTTTCTCTTGATCTGAATCCCAGCATCCTTCACAGTCCTGGTTCAACTTCTCCCCCTTGAAGCCATCTTGGACCAAACGAACTCATGGAGCTCTTGATACAATGCCTGGGACATAATAAACACTCAAAAAAATCCATTCTATGCACTCCTATGTTCATTGCAGCATTATTTGCAATAGTTGAGATTTGGAAGCAGCCCACATGTCCATCAGTGGATGAGTGGATAAAACAACTATGGTACACAATGGCATACTACCTGGCCATAAAAATAAAAAGTTTTACCCTTTGTGACAACATGGATGGACCTAGAGAACATTATGCTTAGGGAAAATAAGCCAGTCAGAGAAAGACAAATAACACATGACTTCATTCACATGTGGAATCTAATGAACAAACTGAACTAACAAGCAAAATAGGGACAGACTCATAGATAGAGAGCAGGCCAAAGCTCAGGGGGCAGTTTGAGGGTGGAGAGATCAAGCCAAAATAGAAAAAACTCATGGACATGAAAAACAGTGCTGTGATTGTTGGGCTGGGGGAAGGGAAGGGAGTGGGTGGAGGAGGAAGAGGGTATGGGGGAATAAATGGTAATCAAAAAATACAATAAAAAAATAAAATAGAAAAAATCCAGTCTGCTACTTTATTAGTGAGTATTGCAAAAGACTTATAGCTTATTTGTGTCCTACTACTGAAAGGTAAAACACTTCGTTTATCAATATTCTGTGTCCTTTGCTTTATCTGTAGAAGTCTTATTTGGTTGGTAAATGGTAAGTTGCTGCCTTAAAAAAAATCTCTGCCCTGGCTGGTGTAGCTCAGTGGATTGAGCGCGGGCTGGGAACCAGAGGGTCCCGGTTCGATTCCCAGTCAGGGCACATGCCTGGGTTGCGGGCCAGGTCCCCATGAGGGCCATGTGAGAGGCAGCCATACATTGCTCTTTCTCCCTCTCTTTCTCCCTCCCTTCTCCTCTCTCTAAAAAAATAAATAAATAAAAATAAAATCTAAAAAAAAAAAAATCTCTTCATGTAATTCTAATATATAGTCAGAATTACTAAGCACTGATTTTTTAAATACTCATGTGGTTTTTCTTTTAAAATATACTTTATTGATCATGCTATTACAGTTGTCCCATTTCCCCCTCTTATTCCCCTCCGCTCTGCATACCCACTCTCACCCACATTCCCACCCCACTTAGCTCATGTCCATGGGTTGTGCGTATAAGTTCTTTGGCTTCTCCATTTCCTATACTATACTTAACCTCCCCCTGTCTATTTTGTAACTACCATTTATGCTTCTTATTCCATGTACCTTTTCCCCCATTCTTCCCTCCCTACTGATAACCCTCCATATGATCTCCATTTCTGTGATTCTGTTCCTGTTCTAGTTGTTTGCTTAGTTTGTTTTTGTTTTTAGGTTCGGTTGTTGATAGTTGTGAGTTTGTTGTCATTTTACTGTTCATATTTTTGATCTTCTTTTTCTTAGATAAGTCCCTTTAACATTTCATATAATAAGGGCTTGGTGATGATGAACTCCTTTAACTTGACTTTATCTGGGAAGCACTTTATCTGCCCTTCCATTCTGAATAATAGCTTTGCTGGATAGAGGAATCTTGGATGTAGGGCCTTGCCTTTCATGACTTTGAATACTTCTTTCCAGCCCCGTCTTGCCTGCAAGGTTTCTTTTGAAAAATCAGCTGACAATCTTTTGGGAACTCCTTTGTAGGTAACTGTCTCCTTTTCTCTTGCTGCTTTTAAGATTCTCTCCTTATCTTTAATTTTGGGTAATGTAATTATGATGTGCCTTGGTGTGTTCCTCTTTGGATCCAACTTCTTTGGGACTCTCTGAGCTTCCTGGACTTCCTGGAAATCTATTTTCTTCACCAGATTGGGGAATTTCTCTTTCATAATTTTTTCAAGTAAGCTTTCAACTTCTTGCTCTTCCTCTTCTCCTTCTGGCACTCCTATGATTCAGATGTCTGAATGTTTAAAGTTGTCCTGGAGCCTCTCCTCATTTTTTTGAGTTCTTGTTTCTTCATTCTGTTCTGGCTGAATATTTATTTCTTCCTTCTGGTCCAAATCATTGATTTGAGTCCTGGTTTCCTTCCCGTCTCTATTGGTTCTCTTTACATTTTCCTTTATTTTACTTTTTCCTCCATTTTGCTACCATACGCAACCATTTCTATGAGCATCCTGATTACCAGGGTTTTGAACTGTGCATCTGATAGGTTGGTTAATCTCTTCATCACTTAGTTATATTTTTTTTCTGGAGTTTTCATCTGTTCTTTCATTTGGGCCATTTTGGGTGGGGGGAACTGTTATGTAGTAAGGGGCGGAGCCTTAGGTGTTCACCAAGATGGGCAACCCAAGTCATGGCATTGTGGCTCTTTCTGTGGGGGTGGAGTTTGAGAGGGAACAATGCTGCTTGCTCAGTTCTCTGCTGGCTTTCAGTCACTTTCCTCAGCTACCCATAAGCAAATTGGGCCCTTCTGGTGCTGATTCCAGGTGGGTGAGTTTGTGTACATTCTAGTACTCTATGGGTCTCCCCAAGGAACTCTCCTGTGATGCTGGGAGTTTCTCTGGCCGCCTCAACCCCCACAGGTTTTTTCAGTCAGAGGTTGGAGGCTTTATTTTACCGTACTGGAACCAGGGGTTGTGCGGTCCATCTTGCTCCCCAGTTGCTCTGCACAGGAATGTGGGACCACCTACTCCACTAGCTGCCACCTCACCCACCCTAGTCCTCCAGCTGCCACCTTTCTGTGAGTCCTATCCCCCAGGTTGCTGGTCTCTGCCCCTCCAACCGGTCTGGATGAATGTTTCTTCTTTAAGTCCTTGGTTTTTGGGCTTCCATATAGTTTGATTTTCTGTCAGTTCTGGTTGGTTTTTGTTTTTAAATTTGTTGTTGTGCAAGGAGGCACAGTGTATTTACCTATCTTGGCTGGAAGTTTCACGTGGTTGTTTTCATTTCCAGTTTTGATCGTCTTCCCTCCTCTGTTCACTGGAAAATTCCTAAGAGGCAGAGACTGACATTGTTTATGCTGTCTTGTGTCATCCCCAGTGTTCCGCAGCCAGTGGTCACTCAGGGAGCTGAAAGAATGAGTGAGCTATGTCTCTTGGGAGAAAAATCACTATGAAGGAAATGGTTAAGTCAGAAACAGGCAACTCTCATTGATCACAGTAACACTTACAAAGCACTTCCTCTGTGCCAGACATTTTACATGCATTTTGCATTTAATTCTCACAGTGATCCTCAGTGGTAATTACTTTATTGTCCCCACCTGATAGATTAGGAAACTTGAGGCTCAGAAAAGCTAGAGGCTGTGCTTAAGGCAAAGCCAGGATTTTAATCCCAATTGATGCATCATTACACTATAAGTACCTTGAAGGGTCTAGCAGATACCACACTACTTGCTACATAATAGGGGGCCAACAAATAGCTGAAGGAAGCAATGAATAAAAATTATAATACTCCAGAGCTGGACCTACTGAATTTTCATAGAGAGAGGAAAATCTGGAAAATAATCTAGATTGAGTTGTGTGAAGTATGGCTTCTAAGGGATAGGAATGAGTGTCCCGGAGTCCTCAAGGTGTGTAGATAGGGTGACCAGATGTCCCATTTGCTTGGGGCAGGGCAGTCACAGTTGACAAATAATATTGTAATGATTAATAGGATCCTCTTTCCAAATTCCCTATTTGGGTGAAAATTATATCAAAATTATGTTAGTATCCTAAGTCTAGAAATGGTGTCAGGCTCTCTGAGTTCAAAGTGGAGATAAGGAAATAGCATTAGATGAACTGGTACTCACTTGAGTCTGCTTTTTCCTATTTTTGACTTTAAATAATTTTTTATTTTTCAATTACAGTTGACATACAATATTATGGTAGTTTCAGGTGTACCACTCAGTGATTGGACATTAGATAACTTACCAAGTGATCATCCTGATAAATCTTGTACACATTTGACACTGTATGTAGTTATTAGAATACTATTGACTATATTCCCTGTGCTATAATTTATATCTCCATGATTATTCTGTAACAACATATTTGTAATTTTTAATCCCTTTACCTTTTTCACCCATCCCCTAGCCCCCACCCACCTGGCAACTGTCAACTCTTCTGCTTGTTTATTTATTTGTTTTTTTTAAATATTCAATTATCAATAGATATGTATTTATTGTTATTTTATTATTTGCATTTTTGATCTTTTTCTTTTCTTTTTTTCTTAAAGAAGGCCCTTTAACATTTCATATAATACTGGTTCAGTGATGATGAACTCCTTTTGTTTTTCTTGTCTCAGAAACTCTTTATCTGTCCTTCCATTCTAAATGATAGCTTTGCTGGGTAGAATAATCTTGGTTGTAGGTCCTTGTTTTTCATCACTTTGAACACTTCTTTTCTTTTTTTTAAGGATTTTATTTATTTATTTATTTTTAGAGAGCAGGAAAGGGAGGAAGAAAGAGAGAAAGGGAGAGAAACATTGATCAGTTGCCCCTAACTGGGGACAGGGCCCACAATCCAGGCATGTGCCCTGACTGGGAATCAACCTGGTAAGCTTTTGGTTTGCAGGCTGGTGCTTAATCCACTGAGCCACACCAGCCAGGGTTCATCACTTTGAACATTTCTTGCCAATCCCTTCTGGACTGCAAAGTTTCTGTTGAGAAATCAGCTGACAGTCTTATGAGAGCTCCCTTCTATGTAACTAACTGCATTTCTCTTGCAGCTTTTAAGAGTCTGCATTTGTCTTTAAGCTTTGGCATTTTAATTATAATGTATCTTGGTATGGGTGTCTATGTGTTCATCTTCTGGGGGATTCTCTGCACTTCCTGGACTTGCATGTCTATTTCTTTCCCCAAGTTAGGGAAGTTTTCTGTCATTTTTTCACATAGGTTTTAATTCCCTGCTCTCTTTCTTCTCCTTCTGGCACCCCATGATGTGAATGTTGGTATGCTTGAGTTGTCCCAAAGGCTCAGTATATTATCCTTATTTTTTTGGATTCTTTTTTCTATTCTGATTGGTGTTTTTTGCTTCCTTATCTTCCAAATCCCTGATTTGATCCTCTGCTTCATCTACTCCATTTGTAATTCCCTTATAATGTGTCCTTCATTTCAGTTAATGTAGTCTTCATTTCTGATAAGGATACTACACTTGATCTTAATCAAAATGCCGAGAAGCAATAGTCTTCATTTCTATTATATTCATTTCTTCAGGTTATATTTTATGTTTTCTAGTTGTTTTTATGTTTTCTATCTCTTTGTTGAAGTTCTCACTAAGTTCACCTACTTTTCACTGAAGTGTATTGAGCATCCTTATAACCAATGTTTTGAACTCAGCATCTAGTAGATTGCTTATCTTAATTTTATTTAGTTATTTTTCTGGAATTTTGTTCTGTTCTTTCATTTGGGACATGTTTCTTTGTTCCTCATTTTAGCAGCCTCCCTGTGTTTTTTTTTCTATGTATTAGGTGGAGGTGTTATGACTTCTGGGTTCTGTAGAATGGCCTTATGTAGTAGGTGTAAGGTTCAGTGGCACAGCCTCCACTTTCACCCAAGCTGAACACTCCAGGTCCATCCCTCCATCCCCTGCACTGTGTGGCCTATATACACCCTCCTGTTTTAGTTGAACCTTGATTGCTCTTGGTCTGTCAATGGGAGGGATTTATACCCAGCCTGATTGAATGAAGGGCTAGTTGTGACCACTGTGGAGGATCAGCTGTGCAGGACCCCACCCCAAAGAGCAGGACTTACTTCAGCAGCACTCCGGTGCCTACTGAGCCACCCCTTGAGTGTGTCACTTGTGGAAGTTGTTCCATGATGCTTTGATGTGGTCTGAGCTGTCCATCGGGTGCACTGGCTGTGGACCTTCTAGAAGGTACAAACCAAGGTCAGTTGCTGCCACCTGGCACGAACTACAAAGCAATCTGCAGATGGCTGCTTGTTCTGGGCTTGGAGGGTCCCAAAAGAAGCCTTTGAATTAAGGCTGGCAGCCACTAGTGCCGGGCTTGGAGCCACTTAGCAAGAGGTATGGGGCACACTGAGACCAGATGCTGCTTGTCTGAGAAATTTTAGGCACCTGAAACATGAGCCAAGACTGGCCATTCATATGGAAAAGCCACTGGAAGCAGCTTGGGTGGGCCTACAAGTTGAGTGGGGTAGGGCCTCAGGGAATACCAGGGCAGGGTGAATAGTGATAGCCAGGTTGATGGAGACTCAGATATGGTGCCCGCCTGCCAGCTCAGTGGGGGAGTGTGAGGGCTCAGCAAAGAAACAATGGCCTCTGGTAGGACTTCTGTCTGGGAGAAAGATGTCCCCCCAGTTCTCCTCCTGATGCCAGACAATTCAGTTCCTTCCTGTATGTCCCTGTGCTATTTGAGCTGCTTCCCCAGTTCTGGAAATCAGAGTAACTGAGTCTCAGTAAACTCATGTGCAGGCCCTTTAAGAGGAATGACTGGGACTACAGAAGACTCTGTCTCACCCAGCCAAAATCCCTGCTGGTTTTTACAGCCAGAAGTTATGGGGACTTCTCTTCTTGACATTGGAACCCAGGGTTGGAGGGCCTGGTGAGGGGCTGGGACCTCTTTTTCCTTGGGAGGGACCTCCACACCTGAGATATCCCTCCGGACTGTTATCTGACACATGCATATGTGGTATTAGATCCTACTGAGTCTCCACTCCTCCTCCAGTCTCGAGGTGGCTTCTTCTTTCTATCCTTAGTTGTAGGACTTCTGTTCAGCTGGATTTCAGGCAGTTCTGAATAATGGTTCTTCTGTAGTTTAGTTGTAATTTTGATGTGTTCATGTGAGCATGTGAATACCACATTCACCTACATCACCATCTTGACCATTTTTAATGCATGAATATTATGATGGTTCATTACTTGAGTGGGCTGACTGCCCCTGTGTCTCTGCTCTGCAGAATGAATCCCAGAATGGAGCTTCACAAGAACTCCTGAAAGTTTGGTGACCTCAGGTACTTGGGGTTCCAGCTATTCTGCCACATCTATTTATCCCATTTCATGTACCAGTTTTCGGTTTGGAAAATATTCATATTGAACTGATATGGGTAAGATTAGCACCAATAAAACCCAAATCCTTGCCTCAGCATTTATTAGCTTTGTCACTTCACTTTTTCTCTCTTGTTGTGCTTAAAATCCTTTCTTTAAAGAAAGTCACAAATAATATTAACACTCATGTTGTTGTGATGAAGACTTATGGCCACGTGATGGGAAACCACTTTCCAAATATAAAAGTCCATGTAAATGTTCAAGGGAAATTGCTGGTGTGGAGCATGTGCTCATTATAGCTCAAAAGCCAGCTTGTTATTCTAAAGCCCAGTCTCCCTAGAGATGACCTTGCTTTCTATTTACCTCTCGGGTGGAAAGAGCTTGAGTTCTTTTGCAAACTCATCTGAAGATACAAGTCCCTGAACATCACAGAGGCCAGGTGTTTTCCAAAAATCAGTGGAATTTCCCAGCTGTAAAACTTCCTTTCACTACTGTTTTGGCAAAGATCTAGGTTACTGACCTTCAGGAAGGCAATGTAGGGGTCTGACTCTGGCTACACTGGAGGCATGTCCAGTTATGGGAGGGGTGGGGGGAAGTGAGGGGACATTTTATTGTCATCCATGTGTTGGAGGTTATTGTGAAAACTGGTATCTCAGTGATGAAGGAAATAACCTGCGGGATACTTCGTCCTGACCTGTAAGATAACCTATTATGGTAATTAAATGCTATCAAACAACTGGGAAAGGGGAGAATAGGGAAATATGGAAAAATGCCTTTTAAAGAGAATCATTTAATTTTAGGCCTGAAAGACATCTGAAAGATCTTTCAGTCCAACTGCCCCTCTTGCGATTGAAGAAAGTGAGACCTAGAAGGGTTACAGGCTGTGCCCAAGGACTGCCAGTTCATCAGAGAAGGCTGGGGCTATAGTTAGAGGCCATGAGTCTCAACTTGGAGCGTTTTCCAGGATCACATGCGAGCTGGATCTTCAGCATGTCTCCATGGATGACTGTCTTCCTTCACTGGTTGCGGCTGCTGAGACCAGCCCTCCTCTGTTTGTCAGAGCGAGAGCCTCCCCCACCAAACGGCACTGGCTGCTGCCACTTGCAGGGGTTGGTGCAGGCTCTGGACTGGGAAGGCTGAACGACAAGGGAAAGGGATTTGAAGAAGCAAGTAGTGATTGCAAGCGTGGGAGGATCAAAGGAAAGGGCTCTAAGAATCAGACTTCAGGTTTACTAGAAAAATCCATGGCTCCCTCTTCTTTGTAGATGCCTTTCACTCATTTATGATGCTGGTGAAAAGAAAACCAGAGCTGGCCATTCCCAAATCCTTTAAAACCGCCCCTCTGGAGTTCTCTGTGTTTGTAGATGTAAATGCTAAAAGGTCATGGGCTGAATTACATTTCAGCTCCAGCTTCTTCCTCACCCCTCAGGTGCCAAAGCTGCTTCCAAAAAAAGTCTCCTTCTAAGAAAACCAGAGGGAAAGACCCACACCCACCTGCCCACCACCGGAATATACCAGCTGCCTGCCTAGTGGGCCTGCACTCTAGGTTTTGGGGAGGCCTCTTTTCCAGGCCTGTTGCTAGGGCTGGGCTGACTCCAGGCCTGTTATCAGGAGGAGGGCCGTTTAAACAGGCCTTATCGCTGTGTGTTCAATCAAGGTTTATGAGGGCTGATAAAGATGTCACCTAGTTGCTCCGTGTGTTCATTAAAACTCTATTCCCTGGTGGGATGGAAAAGCAAAGGTATTTGTTTTATTTTTTTAAACAAAACTTTGGGAAAAAATACATGTTGTTCTTTTGTCAAATATGGCACTTGAGGACAAGCTCATCTGCGTAGTTAAATCCATGTGAGCTGGCAGAAAGCGGTTGAGGGCGGTCCTCTCAAGCAGGTCCCCTAAGAATAATACATTAGGCCTCACCAACACATCACCACCTTTAATATTGTAGGTTATCATAATTGCTTATTTAATAATTCAATGAACAGCACTACCCTTGCTTTAGGTGCAGCAATAAGCCATTGTATGTTTTTAATTTTGGGTCCTTTTAATATTGTGGGATCGTTATAACAAAAAAGGTATTTGCTTTAGTCTTTTATTTTAATAACAGATTTCTAACCAAATATGTTTGACATAGTCCCTCTTTCTATGAGTTTTTTTCTCGTCTATTGAAAGAGGAAAAAGCAAAATAATCCATGTTATTTTTATTCCCCCATAATTGTGTATAAATAATCAGAGCTGCAGGGAGCATAAAATAAGCATAGAAAATAGCCCCTGCTCAAAAGAGCTTTTGTACTCTGTGAGCTTTCTAACTGCTTTATGCTGAGACCTAACATTGCTCAGAGCTTGCACATAGGGCATCTCACTGCCTCATTTACTGTACTTTTTGTTTATTAATGTTAAGGCAGAATTACAGAATAGAGGTTAAGAAAGCTTCCCCCTACCCTTCTAGTACAAAAAATACCATTGCTATTTTATTTTTGTTTTAAATTGTGATAACATACAATTGATAATCTTAAACATTTTTAAGTGAACAGTTAAGTAGTGTTAAGTATATCACACTGCTGTACAATCTCCAGAATGTTTTCATTTTGCAAACCTGAAACTCTATAGCCACTAAACAACAACTCTCTATTCCCCCTGCCCAGCCCATGGTGACCACTACTCTATTCTCTGTTTCTATGAGTTTGACTATTTTAGATACCTCATGTAAGTGGAATCGTGCAGATATTTGTCCCCTGTGACTGGCTTATTTCACTTAGAAAATGTCTTCAAGGTTCATCTGTGTTGCAGCAGGTGAGAAGATTTCCATTCTTAAGACTAAATAATATTCTATTCTGTGTATATACCACATTTTGTTTATCTAATCATCCATCAATGCACATCAGTGTCGATTCCATGTTTTAGCTGTTGTGCAACATGGATGTACAAATATCTGGTTTAAACCTTGTTTTCAATTCTTTTGGGTACCCAGAAGTGGGATTGCTATATCATATTTTAGTTCTATTTTTACTTTTTAAAGGAACCATCATATTGTTTTATGTAGTGACTGTACCACTTCACATGTTTACCAACAGTGCACAAGGGCTCCAATTTCTCCACATCCTCATCAACATTTATTATTTTCTGGTTTTTTAAATGGTAGCCATCCTAATAATGTGAGGTGATGCCTGCTATGGACTGAGTATGTCTTGCCCACCCCCAAATTCATATGTTGAAACCTAACCCCAATGTGATGATATTTGGAGGTGGGGCCTTTGAGAGGTAATCAGGTCATAAGGGTGGAGGCCTCACGAAATGGTTTAGCGCTCTTGCGAGAAGAGGCCAGAGAGCTAGCTCACTGTCTGTCTTCCCACCATGTGATGAGAGGCAGCCATCTGCAACTCAGAAAGGGACCCTCACCAGAACCTGATTGCGGGCACCCTGATCTTGGACTTCCAATCTCCAGAGCTGTATGAAATAAATATTTGTTGTTGATAAGCCACTCAGTCTGTGGCATTTTGTTATGCTGGTATAAGATGACTAAGACAATACCTCATTGTGGTTTTGATTTGCATTTCCTTAAGGGCTAATGATGTTGAGCATCTTTTCATATGCTTGTTGACCATTTGCATAGCTCATCATTGAGTTTTGACATCTTTATATCTCCATTCCTTCTGATAACTCTACTTGACCACCTAAGGAGAGTTATTTTCTAGCAAGCTATGTGCAGACTTTTCCCACATTCTGAGACATTCTGAACATCTCTGATGTATGTTGACCATTACACATGAGTGTCTTAGTGATAAAATTAATTGTTCATTTAATATTTAATTAAGATTAATGCTTAAAAAAACCTTGTGAACACACCTCTTCTCCACCACAGGGGGTCAGGCTCTATATAGAGAATTTTCTGCTTATTGCAATTCATAATGCAGTACTACTTGGAGGCACAGAAGGAAAAAGAAGCAAAATCAAGTTTTTACAAAGGAGGGATGTGAGTGTGGAAGAGGTGTAAAGGGAGGGAGAAGCTGAGAAGTCAAGGAAATACTGGGCATGAGCTGCAAGGAAAGGTAGAAAAAGGTGACTTTCAGGTTCAAGTCCCAGGAAAAAGAGATCTATTCTAGGTATTGGGGAAGGAAGGAAGCTCATGAACTTTTTGTGTCAGATGTTACCAAATGCTACAAGGTTCTTTGATAAGATTTGTTCATTGTCCTAAGTTACATCACTTTAGAAGCAGATACTGAATAAGTTAATTTAGTTCCTGAAAGAAGTCCTATTGGAATTCCACTAATTTGTAGATTAATTTGAAGGAGAATTTAGGCAATCCATCAATAGCATAGGATATCTCCCTGTTAATTCAAATCACTTAGTACATCTTTTGTTAAAGTTAAACTTTTTTCCACAGAGGATTTCTAAATTCTTGATTTAGTTATTACTTCTTAGATATTTTATAATTTTTGTTGCTGTTTTGAATTATACTCTATTTTTAAATGTTGTATTTTCTAGTTGATTACCCTTGCTTTAGACCAGAGCTAGGCACCCTCTTTGTAAAGGGCTAGATAGTAAATGGTTTAGGCTTTGTAGCCATATAAGGTCTCTGTTGAATATGCTTCTCGGTTTTTATTTTATTACTTTTAAAATGTAAAAATTATTCTTAGCTGGTAGAGCATTACACATACAGCTGTAGAGGGGATTTGGCTCACAGGGTCTTAATTTCCAATTCCTGTTGTAAAACAAGGTTATTGCTTTATAGAAGTTGCTCTTTTAATCTATAACTTAGCTGAGACCTCTTATGAGTCCTAATTGTTTTGATGATTATTTTGTTAGTTTTTTAAAACATATATGATCATATGATCTGCACATAATACCAGTTTTATGTCTTTCTTTTTTATTCTTGCCCCTCTTACAATTTTTTATTGGGTTAGACAGGAACCCCACTGTAATATGCAACAGATACAGTGATAGTGGGTGTTGTTAACTTGTTCGTGTCTTAAAGGGAATGTATCTCAGGTTTCTCTTTAAGTATACCTTAACTGAAGGCTTTGGTGTATAACCTTTACAAGGCTAAGACACAATTCCTTCTGTTTCTAGTTTGCTGGGGCTTTAAAAATATCATAAATGGTGAATTTTATCAGAAGCTGTTTCTTCATCATTTGAAGTAATACAAATTACATCCTGTGGCCTACTAGTGAGGTGAGTTAATCTAATATATTTCCATATATTGGACTATCTGTGCATTTTTGGAATAAAATTTATTTGATCAGAATTCAATTAGCTATCATTTTATTTAAAATTTTACACCAACATTCATAAGTGAAAGAGCCCTATTGTCTTCCCTTACTGTGTCCTTATCTGATATTATAATTTAGATTATATTGCCTTCTTGATTTTTTTATTTTGTTCTTTTTTACTGAGTTTTTTAGGATGACATTGGTAATAAATTATGTAAGGTTCAGGACTACAATTCTGTAATACATCCTCTACATATTGTATTGTGTGTTCATCACCCCAAGCCCCAAGTCATTTCCTTCCATCATTATTTATCACCCTGTTACTCTCTCCTACCTTCCCCTCCCCTTTCCCTCTGGTAATCATCTTTCTGTTGTTTACGAGGTTTGGGATTTTTTTTTTCTTCATCCT